>PNEQ01135616.1:0-45620 GCA_003012365.1 Medauroidea extradentata
CTAGACTCCAATTGACTATAGGCTCGTTCGACGTCTCCCGCTGGCCGATATTGTCGTGACTTGCCGCGGAGAATGCTTACACGGTAGAGAGGCAAATCTCTGCAAAGACATAACACACGTAAATTACAACACATAAAAGTTCGTGGCCAATTGAATCGCAGATTATGCTCTGTTGTGTATAGGAAAGTGCAGTTTAGTCGGCTACTAAATGATAACGCGAATTTTGCATGTCTCTAAAGATACTACATTTTATTGAAGACTTTTTTGACTGTAAATATTTTCGCGATATTCCGTTGTCGCTAGATATTGTCTTTAGATAGCTAACCTTTCTTCGTTTATTTGTGTGCCTACAATTGCTTGGGCCAGACTCAGGGGCAGTGCACGGTAATTCGGCGCAATTTTTACACACTTAGTAACTTTAGTGTTATTTTTTTTGCTGGTTGTTGAAAGTACTCGAAAGTCACAGAATAATACTACTTATTTATTCCGTGATTGTGTTTTCACCATGAACTGAACTATAACAGCAACATTGACTTTATTAAGGGCTATACACAATTGATTACTTTAACATTTGTCTTTATGATTCCGTTTCTTTAAGTATTTTGTCAATACACAATATAAACGTAAAATTAAATTGACGACAGTTTAAAATCGATTTTAGAATACGTTTTTTGAAACGGAATGGTTGTGATTTTAATCACAATTAGAGTCCTGAATATTTCGCGGTTTCAACGACCAGCAGGCTGGATTTCACAGTCCTGTGTAAACTGTGTCTTCAGGCACTTGCTCATTGGCTGCTGCTCCAGTGAGAGAGCATTTGAACATTTGACGATGTAGCGCGGGAGTACATGAGTGTTTTATGTATGTTCGCCATTGGTTCGGAGTCCTCAAGGTCACGTTTAATAAACAATGACCCAATCTAAAAAGTATCCAACATATACATGACAGAGAACTCCAACCTCTCCTCAGTTGAATCCGCGAAATATCCGGGACTCTAATCATTACGCATTTGTCATAGAGGCATATCACGAAAATATACGAATAAGCCCAGTTATTTATATTTTCCATTTATGATAATATTTTGCAGAACAAAACCAATGCCATCTATTTACGAAACTTACAGGTCATCTACAAATACTTCTCAAATTATATTTGTAAGTTTTCCGAATACATTTAAACCATACCTGTTACATATTTCATGAAAGCAATCGTAAAGGTCAAATGTTAAAGTAAAATTCTAAAGTTTTCAATTGTGTACAGGGCTTTAGTTTAAGATTTACGCTACGAAAATATAAATGTGGAGGAATAATTTATTTTCTCGGCTAGTTTACGTTGCAAAAACCGAAAATAAATTAGAGAAACTAAAACCATAGTACGTCAAACATGTATACAAACGACGATTTATATTATTAGAAATGCAACAGCGTTAATTTCTTAAACAGTTCCATCCCTTTCTGCTTGGTTATATTTCGCACACGTCGTTCTGTTATTGGAAGGGGCAGGAAAATTTCGCGCATTCAATTACATGTAGGCTAGAATCCATTGTACTATGCATACTCAAGCCACGTCTATTCGTTCATTGTCTGCTGTTCTGCTCAGTAACAGCTAGTGTACAGATGGTCGGGGCTTGAGTATGCATAGGATATTAGATTCTAACATGCAGGTCATTGAATTCGCGAAATTGTCATGTCCCTAGTTATTGGTATATAGCTGTCCAGTGTTTATCTGTATTGTATTTGGTTCATTTACGCATTGTTCACAACACCTATTTACCAGTGACGCGAGTCAGCGACATGAGGGTAAATTATAAACTCTTAAGTTGACAGACCTGTCTCTCTGTGACCGTGGTTGGTAGCAAATATTAGCGAAACATACAGATGGAGCATAAAGTATGTCGTATAGTATGAAGCCTTGAGACGGAAGGGGGAAGGATCCCATCCGCCATATTGGTAATTGAAAAATGTTGTTTATTACCATAGCAACGAGTATAATGCGACTGTAGGTTGGCCAACCATAACCTCGTTTCTCGGTATATCTACAGGAACAGCTGATTGCACTCCGCCATATTGCAACCTGAATAAACAATGTCAGCTTGGCATCAGTATAGACTGCTAATGCTCTGTCTGTACTTTTCTCTCATCTCTAGTTGGTAGTACTTTATTTATTTACTATTTGGTGTCGCGCAACGAGCGGCTGCAATTTTGACCGGCATTCGCTCTCGCCGAAGCAAAGCATGCAATTTTTTCCCCCGCGTGTTGTAGTGGCGTGTCTCTGACCGGAACGAGCTGGCACGAGCACCCTCCCTAAACCCCCCAATATGAAAACGTGCACCACATCTCCCTTCAACACAGTTGTGGCTCGTAAAAATGATGCACGGCGGCTCGGCGCGGCCGTCTCGTCAAACCCAGGCGCGTAGTGACGGATTGCCGGAGGGCGTCCATATTTGTTGTTCTCGCCGAGCATAGATTAGAGAAACATACAGATGGAAAATGTCGTAAGTTCTATAGCGAGGAGTTTTAAGGCCTTAAAAACCATGGTGATAGGGATATCAAGAGCGTAGCTGAAGGGGGAATGAAGGGATTCTATGCCTCCAACCCCATTAGCCCCCAAAATTAAAACAAGAATTCATAGTAAAAGATTAAAAATATTTTGACCAGTATAATATTCAATGTTTCGGTACGAAAAACTGCTAAAATACTCAAATTCACCTCTCCTCCTCCCTTGTTTTACTCAAATCCCGTATACGCCACTGAGATCTAAGAGTAACTAAATTGAACGTTGCCATATTACAGCCCATAATTTGCAATGTCCTATATTAACGTTTTTTTTGTTGAAAAATAAAATAATTTTTTTCCCAGCTAGAAGTACACAATTCCTATCTCCGTCTGCAATATGTCAACGTAATGGTCTAGTTATTATGTAACGCCTTTGTTTGTGACGGAACGGGATGAGACCATCCGCCATATTTAAATGCGAATTTTTTATTTCCCAAAGCGTATAACTTTGCTTTGGTTTGTCCAACCATAACTTCATTTCTCAATGCACCTACTGGAACCAAGGGGCGCAAGACCAGCGATGACGGCCTATCTCTAGGGACTGGCAAATTTCGCGAATTCAATCGCCTGTTAGGCTAGAATCTATTGTACTATGCATACTCAAGCCCCGTCTATCTGTCCACTAGCTGCTACTCAGTGTGACAACAGACATTGCACGAATAGACGGGGCTTGAATATGCATAGTGTTACAAAATGTTTTTTTTTGTAAGTCGTTATTATATTGGGGGTTCCTAAGTTATTATTAGTTTGGGGGGCTTCACTCAGATGGTAGCTACATTGTGGGTTTATTTAGATGTTATTTAGGGTTAAAGGACTAAGAGACAGTTATGGTTGAACGGGCATTTACTATACTACAATGGCAGGTACTCTGAATACAAAATAGGTTACAGAGTGTTCTATTTAATTAGGAGGGGAGCGCAATATTACTGATTATTAAGTATTGTGTTAAGTTGAGAGTTGCTGCCACATAACTAGATCTGACGACCTTACCGAAAGCTGGATTGATGAGGAGACGGCTTCGACGGACGAGCACGCACCCCCCGGGGGCTCGAGCCCGAGTCCCCGGCAGAGTACTGCACTGCTGTTAGTGTGATGAGTACTGGTGGACGAGAGCTCGACGACAGACGACAGACAGACCTCGTTTGCTTGGTAACAACGCCATATATCGGCGTGCTTGTACTCAATATTGTGCAACTACGAGGGGGGGAGGTGAGTTGCTGTCTTCCGTGGTTTCCCAACGCTGACCTGATTGCCACTCGGACGTCTTGCTGTCCGGCTTGCCAGGCAATATTGCAAAAATAGGATAACGGGTTCTAGCCTACAGGTCATTGAATTCGCGAAATTTTCCAGTCCCTACCTATCTCTATGTATGACCAAATTGAACGGCGCCGTGTTGCTACCCATTACATGCAATGTTCTATACAAAATTTTTTTGTTTGAAAAAAAAATTGTTAAGGTTGGTTCAGAATTAAAAAAAAAAAAAAAAAATAAGCACAGAACATATACTATAACTAGGGACCCCTGTTTTTCGCAAAAATAATTTGCCCCACTTTATTTCGGTGCCTTATGTGCAGCTCTGCAGTTTTGCTTCGTGGTCAGTGATTGGATATTTTAACTCTCTCGAGCCATAGGATTCTGCCGGCAAACCACAGACGTGTGGTATTGTAGGAACGTTATTATAATTGCCTCAGTCAAATGAGATACGGCTCTCCACATAGACACGCTGCCAATAACCATGAAGCAGGACTGTAGATGTGCAAATAAAGCTCTGCAACAAACTGGGGCAAAATTCTTTTCGCGAAAATGAGATGCCCCTAGCTATAACATGGCAGTAAAGAACTGTGCACGATCAAACGCCTTGTGCAAAATTGGTTCATAATTGCATTATTACTGTTATGTCTAGCCCAATGAAATTATTTACACTCAATTGAGATAGAATGGGTCATATGCTAAGAGATTTTAAATCACATAATGTAATTACTTGTATAAAGAAATGTAAAAATAACGATAATTTTCTTCAATTATGACACTTTTTTTTAATACAAAGGGTCCTTGCTGTGTGATTTTAAATATTTTAGCCGTACTATCTGATTTCACTGTAAATTATGTCGTTCGATTAAGTCAGTTGGTATTTGTTATCAGCATGTTCCAGTAACGTGCAATTTTTGACTTTGACATGCCGCTATGTGAAGACTATTAGAGCTAAAAAAAATGTTTACAAGGGGAAAATGTAGTCACTAGTAACGTCTGTAAAACTAACACTATGTCGTGCAAATATAAAATTAGGCATTTATGTCACGTCAACGCCCGTAACACATTCGTACTGTGGGCACAGGTGATATAATTTCATGAAATTGCCTGTATACGAACACACTGCAACGTGAAGCTCGTTGTAGGCAGGGCTATTAATACTTGACTCTAAAATAAAACGTATTTGTAAGTAATAAAACTTATGCAAATCGTCTTAAAATGTACCCTTTTAAGCGCTGTTCAGGTGTTATACATTTTCCCGGTGGAATCTAGAGTATACTGACGAATCGTATATTGTCTTATAGTGGAGTTCGCTGGCCGCACGCGACGTTAGCGGTATGCAGATTCGCGTCCAACGTCCGTTCTGCTGCACGCGACGCCGCACTTTCACGCTTCTCATCTCACGGATAAAAAAAAATTAAATAAAAAAATTCCTCGCTCCGTGGCGCAAACAGAATTTCCTCGCGTGACGTACACGCGCCTCGGCGTTGAAATTTGTCTCGCGGGCCGTGTCGTCCTCCGCATTACAGATCTCGTGGCGCGTGAAATTGTTCTTTACACACACGCCACCGCGAACGACGTGCGAGTTCTCCTCGACTGTATGTGTGTTTTTTTTTAAGTTGAAAAAATAAAATAACAGTGCTCTCTTCCGCCTCCCCCCTTCACGACCCCACCCCACCCAAGTACTTTCGAAATCGTTCCTTGGCGTTTATGTGCGTGTTTCCTTTCCTCTCTCTTTCTGTTTCTACTCTGTGTTCTCCGTCCCACTTCCACCACACGGGTTCCAGTAAATTGTCGGGTCGCGCTCCTACGACGTGGACGTTAATTGCAGGCCGGCGTTTATAAGCCGTCACGGCTCGTGCTGCAGGAGTCGTGCCCGCTTTTAACGGTGGTAACGGGAAATCGCCGCACGGCCTCGCGTGCCATAGCGGGCGCGCGCGCAACGCCAATTACAACAGCGCGGGAGAAATTGTTCCCGGAGAAAGGTCTTGATTGGTGGAGGTGGAAGGGGAAGGGGGAATGCGAAGGCACTCACGCACAGAGTTCCTGCGGGCGATGGGTTTGGGAACTCTCTTTTCCAAGCGGGCTTTCCCGCCTTTTCGCGTGCGATTAAAAACTCTCCTCTTCCCCCACCCGGGGTTGGTATCCTATTCCTCTTCCCTGGGCGAAGAGTTTTATTACCGTGGTGGTTGCGTGGGTGGTTTCGGAACGCAAAAAATAGCCCCACCCCCTTCCCGCCCCCTTCATCAGGTTTTACGCAGCCGGCGTGTTTTGACGTTTCTAAACGGCCATTTCTGCGGTTTTCCCTACGCTCGCGTTCTCTCGGCTCCTGACGAAATTAAATATTTGCCTCCCCCGTTTAATTACGCTAAAAGGCTGGGGTCCAAGCGGCCGCGAGCCACGCGTGGCTGACCGCTTCCTCCAAGGTGGCCCTCCCAGCGCCATTTTCGATTCGTTATACATAGAGATGATGGCTTATCGCGGGAAATCTTGACTGTTTGCTGGATTTCAACACATGTTCAGGTTACCAGAACATTACTGGCTTTCACTTGTACGTGGAGCTGTTACCCTATTTGACTGAGCCAATAAGTATCCCGTTATTGTAATATTTGATGCCTATTATATGTCTGTAGACAGCTACGTTGTATCAGACATATAACACCCAGTCATACAAATAGCAAGTAACCACAGTGTTTTCAAGGCTATGTTGGCACGAAAAAATTTCGCGATATACCATCATTAGAGGCCCGGATATTTCGCGGGTTCAACGCCCAGCAGGCTAGACTCCACAGTCCTGTGTGCACTGTCCTCAGCTATATTTGTTCATTGGCCGCTGCTCCAGTGAGTGAGCATTTGAACATTTGACGATGTAGCGCAGAAGTCCGTGAGCGTTTTTACGCATGTCCGCCATTGGTTCGGAGTCCGCAAGGTCACGTTTAATAAACAATGACCCAATCGTAATAGTTTACAACATATACATGACTTAGAAATCCAACCTCTCCTCAGTTGAATCCGCGAAATTTCCGGGGCTCTAACCATCATCTCTAGTTGTATTTGATCCGACCTTTTTTTTCCTCGCGGAAATATTTCGTACGTTGTAGTTGAGAGTGCTGTATCTCGCGTTCATGTGCTTAATTTGTCGCGTTTGACTGTTACACGTTTTAATTGCCTGCACTCGAATCAAGCGTGTTCGCTGTCGGTGATTGGTCGAATAAAGTAGGAACAGTCTTTTTATGAATACAATTTGCCAGGAGCGTACCAGCTGTTCTGTGAGTGAGATGCTAATTAAGGCGCCCGCCTGCCTGTCTCGTAAACAGTGTTACAGCGTGCTAGAATAACGCTTTTATCTAAGAAGCTACTAAACGTGTTTATAATGTGTGCAATTACGAAAAGAACAAGGACTTCAAACGACATCGGAATAGTAGTTTCAAAACATCATGTTACTTAGAAAGACCATTTCGGAGCCCTTCAAAGTGGCTAAAAACGGCCTTTTCAATCTATTATATCTAAACAACTACTCACGAGGTACGTAAGAAACTACAATAGAGAGGTGTATTGAACTTTGCTTAAAACTTTCCACCAATAAGAAGATGGGGTCACCACTGAAAGTGTCAGTCGGACGAGTGTCCTACGATACCACTGCACGCCGTTTCTGTGTCTTGCGTTAGAGGCGATACCGCGCCTGATGAGCCGGTCAACATCGCCCTTGGCACCGTGCCTCACTCACACAAACACACTGCCACCATGCGGGCGCCTTAAGATAAGTACCTACTATTGCTGTACTCGTTTGAGATGTCGTTTGCCACTTTGGGTGCGTTCGTCTACATTTTCCCCTACAAAAATAAATCACCATGTCATTTTGAAATGTAAATGTAGGAAAATGTGGTGACTGAAGGAGTGGGAAGAGGGGCGAGAAACATAATTTGTGCCCCCCCCCCCTGGTTTACTTAAGGGGGGTGGGGTGGGAGCTTTCACCGCCCCCTCAGATATTTTAGCACAGCCCTACTTGTGCAGTTGTTGAACACAAAGTGCAGGTTTATTCACATTGTTTAGAAATATGTCATGCATTGAAATCTTATTTCCAAAAATGAGTTGTCCTTATAACAATGATATGCTATTATAAAGTAAGCATTAATGTTATGGCCTTATTTTAAATGTCAAATATGTGTTTACTTCTTCTTAGGATAAGATTATAATATTCTACCAATGTTTCTGTGAATACATTTGCTTACGTCTTTTCGTCAAATTACGTTACCGTAAACGAAGAACACTTCCGACATGTGGGGTGTACATTTATACACAATATTTATTTTCTGCGTGTGTCAACTATAAGCAGTAAGTTAATTACATTCCATGTGAACAGATGCTATGCAGTAAAAGTAATTTTCGTTGTTGTACACCAATGATGTGTATTAATTTCGTACACCACTTTCGTAACAATAACGTTACTATTTATAGTAGACTGTGAATTTTTAAAAACATCATAACTTCAGAGCAAACTGAATATTAATAAAACTTAACAATCCACAACAATCGAACAGCATGGCTACTCATTACTATGTAGGCCTACTGTAAATATTTCTGTACATTTAAATGCGACATATCAATACGCGTAATCCACTTTAGAAAACAAGCAAATAAACATTGACAGCATGCTTGGGAAACAGAGGTGTACTGTTTATTACACATAGAAAAAAAATCATGTGAAATTATTGTTGAAATTACATTTTAATTACTGATTTAAACTGTAGTTATCAAATTACGTATTAAAATGGCAGTATTGTTTTGGATTAAACGGCTGAATATACTTACTAAATCAATCTGTTACCATATATGTTGTATTATACTTTTTATCAGTCAACAACGACAAAACGAGAGGTTCTCTAGTGAAACACCTCGTAACTTATTGAAACTGTGGAAATTTCACTGATTAAAATTTAGAGTATGGATTTATCAGCTAATGGAAAAATGGTCGGGGCCTGATTGTATACAGGACAGTGTATTCTCACATTCAGATAATAGAATTTGCGAAATATTCGCTTTCCTAAATAAAAGATCACTGCTTATATATACATTCAGGCGAGACGTTGACTGGCGGATAGCTGAACACCTTGTCAGTAAAGACGGTAAGACAAGTGAAGAGAGAATACCATTCGACTTTATTGCGAGGTCTGACGCAATTTACGATTGTGGGAAACAGCAGTGACTGGGTGGGAAAATTGCGAAAATTTTTGTAATAATGTTGTGATGGTTTAGTGTAATAACTTGGTAAACAAAATATACAGAATAAAAAAGGTTTCAGGGATTTTTGGATGATCATTCTATGTTTTGATTACAGCATTCAAATTGAAAAAAAAAATCGATTATAGAGGCGAAAAAATTAAAAAATTCAGACTTTTTTTATGAATACAAAAATATTTTGTAATGGCATTTAAAACATAACCGTGGCATGTAGTTTCAGCGGGAATTTTTTTATTTATTTATGTTCATTGGTTTTTGCGGCTTATAAGAACTGAATACGTGCAAATTTTGACTTTGAAGTGCCATTGTGGGATAACTTGTGCTATTTTTTTTGTAGAAGCGAAATGTGTTCCCAAGTAAAGTATACAAAACTAACACTATTTCATACAAATATAAATTTTCGATTTTTTCCCACTTGAACACCCTTAAAACTTTTTTTATATTGCGGCAGACCATGAACTCCCTTTGATTTGTTGTTCCACGTTAATTATTACCTTCGATGCAAATAAGCTCTAATGAATGCACGTCGGTTATATCGTAGCCACACAGTGTGGTAGGTTCTGTGGTCCTTACCATATCTTTGCAGATAAATCAAAATTAAAAAAAAACTTTATTGTTGACTGTCGTGGGGAAATAATCGTCACGCGATTCAAGTTGGGATATATAGTCGACAAGCGTACAGGGCGAAGTGTTTGTGAAGTAAAACAAGGCTTCTTAAAGCCTTCCGCTTTGTGCAAGCACTCGCTTCAGATGAAGTGAATTGAGGATTTAACATTCAAAAGGGACTAAGTACCATTTTCGACAAAAATGAGTTAGGTACATAGGAAGGTGTCAAAGCATTATGTCGAAGACCTTAATGCGCGCCGTACATCAGAGCAATTATTAGATGGTTGGAGTAACATCAACACATTCTAGTCCATTGAAAAAATATATATTGATGTTCATAAGTGTTTTGTATTAATTACTGTTAGATTGCTCCTATTTACTACTTTCCTATTGTAAATAATATGTGGACGCATTTGGATAATTCCTTGTTCGTTTGTTTGTCGCAATACACTGTTTTCGTTATTATCTCGAAACTTACCTTTTGGCACTTAGCCCCTTATGAATGTTAAGTCCTCAATTGATACAAGTCCCTTCGGCCGGCAATGGAAACACTTTCCTCGAAAGTTTTTATGCCGCATTAGCGTCGTGATCAAGGGGCTTTAAACTTTCTGGAGAGGCGGGATCCTATCGATATTGACATGGCGTCGAGTGGCTACGGGAAGAAAATATTTTTGCGAATTGTTGTAGGCACCTTCATTCACTCTGTACTGAAATTATACAAACACACACAACTTATTAAAAAACAATTTGCTACGCGTGCGTAGGAGCGCTAAGAAAGTAGATATAGGCAATTTAGGATAGAGTGAGCACTAAAAATGTATCCTCAGAAAAACATGACTAGCAGTTACTGCATATAATTAAACATTTACTGTGGTTACCATACGGCTTGTAGGATTGTCAGCGAAATTACGCAATACAATTGTGTGTATTTTCCCATTTAAATACAACACTGCAGAAACAATACCAACTGAAATCTACATAAGTGTATTTTATGTAATTAATAAACTATTTTACTAAACTGTATCGACTCATACTGATTGCACAATTTATCTTGTACGTGCAGACACCAAGTGACGTGTCCAGATAGGTTAGGCATATCCTGTCGTTAGCCGTTACACGCGGAAAGATACAAATTGGCTGAAAATAGAACTTTGGCAGGGCTATGTTGAGTGCTCACTTTATAATAACTTATTTGTTTATGCCAAGCAATTTTTTTTTTGTTTCATCCGAACTTTTCTCTCAACGTGTCAAAATAGGAAGAACAGTCGTGTTTTCTATTCGGTATTGTTTATATTGTTCCTACAACAGACTAATTCGTAAAGTATACAGAATAAAGGGTTTCTAATACAAAATGTATTGTTTTCTGTACAGATACAGTTGCTGTTTAAAAAATCTAAAAATACCGCAACGAAATCTTAACTGTTGCTCGTGAACAAAATATTTAAATGTTTGCTGTCCCTGCGTTTGTTCAAGAATGTGTGCTGTAATTTAAAATGTCCGTTAAATTACAATATGTTAACTTATAAATAAAGGATAAAAAACGAAGGAATTTTAGTCTTGCGATTTTCATAATGAAAATCTTGTTTGTTTTAGTTGAACATTTTGCTTTTGTCACTTTGTTGACTATATTCACCAATAATTTTGTGCACAGAATGAATTAATTTCTAGTGTGCACTCTATTGTCAAACATATGGTAGTGCGTATTAAAAAAACACCACTTGCCTGACCTAGTAAAAAGTACGTAACATCAGACATAAAATAGTAGGTAATTAAATATCCTCATTCTTGATTAGGTTTTCCAAAATTCAGATTTATTGGTAAGGATCAAAATATATATTTAAATAGAGAGTCCATTGTTTTGTTTCGCGATACTATTTTAAAAAACAAAAACTTGAAATTTTGCTACAACGGTTTTTACGCTTAAAAATAATTTTAATTCAGAATTTTAAAATATAACGCAGTCAGTTTTACTTGATTTGAAAGGACTAATGAATGGCAATGAGAAGTTTTAATTGCCTACCCCAAGAAGAAGAAAGCAGAACTGTAATTACATTAGTTGTCCTTGCAAATATGCATAATATTATTTTTTACGCTTTAGTGTTCTTGTAAAATCATTCGCGCCGTGCTTTGAAATCCTCTCTTCATCCCTGTCTAATGCAGAAATGACGAGCTGGTCCGGGAGCAAAGCAATCCAATTTCATTTGTCTTCACACAGGGGTTTCATTTGCGAACCTTCTCGTGCGGGCGAGGGGTGGTTTAAATCGGGGCGACCGACACCCGGGGGGCAAGGGAGAAGAGTTGGGGCGGTTTCTCAGGCCGCGGGGCGTGCAGGGAGTGGAAATGGAAAAGAAATAGTTTTTGGTGGCGAGTGCCAGAGTTCATAATGGCTACCGAGCGAGAAGGAAAGCACCATTACTTGCGCGAAAGCACTCAAGCTAGTCCGATCTCGGATCCTTGTCCAAGCAACTCCCCCTACTTTTTTTATTCTCATTCTAGTAGAAGGAAAAGACGGGGAGAAAAAAAAAAAGAAAAGGCGTGGAAGGACGGGTTGAAAGAGGAGGTAGCATGATTAAGGCAAGAATTCGCTCCGCCAACGTGAAAAAAAAAATTTAAAGCCGATGGTTCCCGGCAGAAATGTGCAGTTTTCATACTGCATGTAATTCAAGGGCATGACGTAATTAAGAGAGCCGCATACCACGTGCTTAAAATGCGTTGCAGTGTGTTCATAAACATGTTTTTTTTTTCGAAATTATTAGTACAGGCACGAATATTTCGCGTATTCATCAGGCAATAGTCTAGACTTCTCAGTTCTATATACGTGTACTAGCTGAAGCCGAATATCCATTGGTTTCTAACAGTACAAACGTGTTACTGATATCTAGGGCCCGGTAATTTTCGCGAAAAGAATTTTGCAGCACTTTGTTTCAGCGCCTTACGTGCGCACCTGCATCTCTGTTATGTGGCCAGTGATTGGATGCCGTAACACCCAGCGTGTGGAGGTTAAACCCGCAAATCACAAACGTGATATGTGACAGTTATCCGTGTACTGATTGGCACAGTCAAATGAATAACGACTCTGCACAAAAACACTCTCTCAATAGCCATGAAGTTGAACTGCAGGTGTGCACGTAAGACACTGAAACAAAGTGGGGCAAAAATCTTTTCGCGAAAACTACCGGGCCCTACTGATATCTCCACGACTTGTTTCCTTATTTATAACTGGCTTGCAGTCGTCAAATGTGTGTTGAAACCGCTCTCGTCTAATGACAGAAGGAGGAGTTATTGAAGTTCAACCTGACCTAGAATCAATACGCGGAATAATAGTGCCTCTAATTATTACATATGCGCCCATTGTGCCAACGTACGAAAAGATAACGTACTTGGGACAAGGTCGGTAAGTCGTTTTCACGCGATAAACCGTCATCTAACGATACGGTATTTCACTTGGCCTTATCTCACAATAATATTTTATGTGTATGTATGAAGCGAGACGCAAACTTAACTACAGCATGTTTTCGCCAACATTATATGTGGCCAGGGCGGCTCGTAGATTGTTACCAGGGAGGGCACAAGTTGTAGAGAAATGTATATAAGGCCTAGTTGTGCGCTAGTTGATGCTACAGCCACTGACACGCTGGTACGTAGGTGCCGTTTATTACTGACTGGTCACAACATAATATGTAACCAGTAGATATTTCATGGTCATTGGTATCGGTGACTCGTTCACACGAGTGTACAGTTCTCTGCAACTTGTGCACTCCCTGGCAATAACCTACAAGTCGCCATTGTATGTGTGTAGGTATAAGCATTTTTGATCAATAACTGTAAGATTAAAGTAAAGAGAAAACGTGCTGATATGAGAGAGTACAGTGCCGAATAACACGAAACTGTGATTATGGAATTACAGCTACCTGGCGCGTGTAAGGCGTGCGGTGCATCAACTTTATGTGTAAATGTTAATCTTACGAGTGCGTAGTAGATTATTAAACGCTGAAAATATCAATATATTTCTACGCTTTTTTCGAAGCCAGTATGGATAAAATACTCAATGACAATTCTAGATAATGGTATTTGCCAACTTTATGAGTAAATATTTATCCAGAAATACTAATTCGTTACGCGTGATCTCTTGCGCCGTAGTTAAATGTATGAGGTTCCAGCGTCAGAGATTGTGCCTCAGAAGTTCGTAAAACTGGAAACAATTTTGTTTAAAAGGTTGGCTAAAACTATTGTCTAGGATTGCTATTGTTTAATTTTCGCAAATTGGCTTCAAGAAACCTACAGTTATAGATTAATGTTTCTAGCGCTGAATTATGTACCACGCCCTCTTAACGAAGTTATAATTGGCTAACTGTGAAATGTTATCGAAGCTTCCATGTTGAGTTTATCAGATCGGTATTTGCAGATATGGAACATTTAGTAACAGAAGAAGTTTTATAGTGGATGTCACTGTCTGGTCATTATAATAAATATTCAGTTACTAGGAAAGTTTTATCGTTACTCCATTCTACATTGCAAATGTGTCGCTAGATAAATGGCAGTTTTGATACATTGTTTAGGGGACCGTCATATGTTTTATATTCGCACGACATAATTGTGCTCAGTTTCATATGTTTGCGTATTAAGTTAATAACCCCCGCAGTTAACTTGTAATGGGTTTGTTTTGTAGTGCATAGGTGTAGTACTTATATTATTATTAAGTCTGAACCTTTTAGAACTAGTTGAGGCCGAGGGTGTGTGTTTGATAATTGTGTTAATTTTTCCAGTTTTCGAGCCGTAACATTTATTGAAGTTGTATTATCAAAATATTCTTTTCGACAAGACATAGTATATGTTCTTTATAAAATGTTTGAAATAAATGATAATGGAATCCTTTATTAATTTGTCATACATATTCATTGCAAGGGAATTATATGTAAACTTTCAAGAATGATTACAAGTACTATATTAGATGAACATATAACACTATTATGATCTCCAAAATGCATCGCATGCCTCAACATGGCCACGTTTATCAAAAATATTTTAATACAGAAGTTATTGCAGAAAATCGATAAATTAAAATTTAGTAGGTAGCTTCTTTGTATAGAAAGCAATATTCGTTTACGAATATTTTTTTTTATATTTCCACTTCTACTATTTAATTGGTATCACTTAACTAAATCTGAACCATTTCGAACGGAGTAGTGCAACAGGTTGTAAAAGTCGGTCCATCATGGCTACAGGACACACAGAAGGGTTGTTATCGACGGGGGCAGCAATTTTACGCCCAAATTCAGAGTAACGCCGATACTGGGTATCGAACCATGGCCGGTCCTGCCTCGCTCTCGCCACCAGCCTTGCACTCTGGTGTTCACAGCCACCGGCCCCCATTTACAGTAATTAGTCCGCCTGGGAAAGTTGGCCTAATGGCTCGCAGCCATTAACCCGAGCACAACCGTATCAGGTGATGCTCTCAGTTCGAGAGCATACGCAGTCCATGTGGCAAGGAGCTAACTCCAACTCTCGCCTATCTACAGCAACGAGAATCAACAAAAATTCCCTGAAACTCTACCATTTATAATTCACTGTTTAAATTAAGTGTGTTCAAGGAGCAAAAATATTTATTTTATACACTTTGCAAATAATAATAAAAAAAAATAAATAAATAGGTACATAAGTCTGACCTTGGTAAAAAATCACTTTAAACAAACCGATAAAATGTCAACTTGAATTTTATGTTTACTTTTGTTTGCTAAAGTTAAATTTAAAATTGTATGAAATTAATATTTCAGTTTACATTTTAAAATATATTTTCTCTTCATCGCCACGACATGGAAATGTTATGAAATTAATATTTTAGCTCACAATTTAAAATATATTTTCCCTTCATCGCAATGACATGGAAATCTGTGTATTTTAAACCAATTAGTATGTTTCTCAACATTTAAATTTTAATCTTTTAAAACTTAAATTTGTGGTTTAATTATCCGGGAATTAAAGTCTTATCGCAGATGGATCAATAAGTTGAAATCAAATGATGATTGCTTCATGGCATTGCGGCAACTTTTAGAATTGTCAGCTGAAACCTAATTTTGTGATAAAATATGTTAACGAGTGTTAGACCTACTCGAAATAAAATTACGAGTTAGAGTAATAATAATTCTGTTCAGGAAACATTAGTTATTCTGCTCTTAAGAGACCGTGGTAGCTACATAAATTAGAATTAACAAATAATAAATCTTTAAAGCCCACATGCAAAAAACGGGCGAACCAAAAGTTTTGAAAAAATTTTCTCCATGTCGACGTATTGCTGATAAACTATTTACGACGTAGAAATCTGATTCATGCAACCTATTGTGTTTAAGGAATGCATTACCGTGACGACATTATTACCTAAGATTGCTGCACGTTCTTAAAATAAAATTACTCTATATTGACTTGGAAATTATCCTGTGGCTGTCAATGGTCGTTTTTGGGGGTAGTTTAGTTACATTGCCATCGAAATATATGTAAAAAATAAAATAAGAACTAACTTAATGTAATAGCTACAGCTCTGATGTTACGACAAAAATTTTTTTGCAACATTTTGGTTTCAGTGTGATATGTGCACATCGTCTGTGATTGGATGATTATACTCTCACTTGCCTTGGCAAATCACAGACGTACGGAGTCACAATAATCTTATTCTGATTAGCGCAATCAAACGAGAAACGTGTCTGAACAATAACCATAAAGCATAGCTGCCGATGTGCACGTGGGGCACTGAAACAAAGTGGCCCTAGTAACAGCCCATATTGATTCCGTCACATTTGTGCTTACTTTTAGGCGTATTAAAACGTAGCATGACAAAAATTACTGCCTAAAAAAGACACAATAACTCACTACACAATACCTCTCGCCTTCTTTCCCGTTCTGGCCCCGCGTTCAATTCTCGGCGAGATAAACCCGAATTTTCACATCTGGAACTCGTGCCAGCCGATGCCATTGGTCAGTGGGTTTTCTCGGGGATCTCATTGTTTTCACCGCCCTCTTTTTCTGACACTGTCGTATCACCCTTCACAAATTTTGAAAACCTCGCTTTTAAGAACAATGCAATACCTCTGGACTTTTCTACGTCTTTTTTCTGTAAGCTGGTGTGAAATACGCAGGCCACCTAGTACATGAATGCGTTTAAATGGCTGTGTGAAGAAGACACTTCTAAGACTAGAATGAACATTAAGACTGAAGAATTCTTAATTTACAAAAAAAAAAGTTCTTTCTCAAATTACCATGACGTCGTCACATTTCACTAACTGATCGTGTTAATAATATTACTTTCATTAGTGAAGTAAGTCAGAATTTTGAATTGTAAGAGTAGACTAAATAAAACGAAGGAAATATGAGCGAATGATCACATTCGTAAACGTACCTATATACTTATGCGTATTTAAATTTTGTTAAATGTGAACACATCAAGTTAATCAAGTCAACGAACAATCATGAACGTACTATGTATCAAATGTGACAATGAAATTAAATAAATGTTTCCTGCTGTTAAATAGTTATGTTATATATGACTTGGGACGCTTTTACACGTTTTTTTATTTCCCTTGTGAGTAAACACTGCGTAAAAAATAATACAATAACTTAATTCCATTTGGAAGTCATTATTTGCTATTTATCAAATGTATTTTGTTTATAAGGCCAGTCATATGTGAAATAAAATTTATTTTAAAACAACGAAAGTAATTTTTTTGCGGTTTTAAATCCCTCGGTTACGGTAAAAACTATTATAATTTAAAACATATTAGCACTCTTAAAGGTTTCATCACGCACCAGTTTAAATATCTTTGACGCTCTTGAGAAACGTACGCATGTTTTTGCGCCACGAGGTATCAATAAACATGAAGCCACAAGTGTATAGAAGGAAGATGAGATAAGCTAAGAGTTTATCGACATGTTGTGAATATTTAAAAGTTTCACGTGCACTCGGCCAGGGGTTTATCGGAAAGTGAATACGCCTGGCAGCCGTTGGGAGTACCCACGGTCTATTTTTTTTGTGTGTGGATATCTCTAGACCGGTTAGCTAATGCGTGTTGCGGGCACGCATGTGTGTGCGTGTGAGGGCGAATGGGTGCTCGAAGGGTCCCACGACACTTGAACTTCTCTCCCCCTACATTCACCCCCTTGATCGGCCAAGGACGGATGCCGAGGGGGTGGTGTTTCTAGTGCCAGGACGCCAGAGCTCCTGGAAAGAGCAATATACCGAAGTGGAGTGGCAGCGTCCATCTGAGTACACTTTGGACCCTCCGTACGATATCCCCCGCCCCCCCCCCCTTCCTACCACACTCTGTGTCCACCTACCTATCTCCCTCTGCTCTCCAACCCCCCTCCACACTTCTCCCACGATATCGAATAGGTTAGCGACCAGCAGGGGGTAATGAAACCCATCGATCTGGACCTACCTGCTACCCCAGCAGCACTGCGCTGCAATGGACCGTCGTAAATCCTCCTCCAGAGACCGGCTTTGCCGTGGCAGTTCGCTGGGAGGAATGTATTTCCATCTCGTTTCACGCACGCAAGATGAACACTTATTAAAATGTTTTACGTTCGCGCAGCGAAAGCCAGAACCTGGGGTGGGGTTGCGCAGTTGTGGAGTTCCTTTGCTGGGGAATCAGGAATTAATTTCCGTGATGGGCTGTCTTTTTGAGAGCTGTTGCCCACAGCTCGCTTTGAGCGATTTCGTATAGAAAATTGTGTTTCAGCAATGTTTCATTGTTTAGTAATACATGTAAATTACCGAAGAATGAAATATTGCTGAATTGCAGTTTCCTATGAGAATTTACCCCCTCGGTGCTTTGGACACCAGCTCTTAATGTTTTGTAACTTTGTATATTAAGAATTTTAAATTATTCACAAATGTGAATAATGGATGAATACTAGATTTTATAGATAGTTGAAGTTTTTAATTAAGTAGGCAAAAATACTATTTTATTTTAATGTACCTTTAATGGAAGGCATCTTTTGGGGGTGGGAGCAAATGTTTCCGTTAAGCACTTAACATTTAGGAATACTTAAAAATAAAAGCAAAAGAAACGAAGAGAGAAAGAAGCTCCGGGGAACCGGAAAGGCCAGGAGGAGCAAAAGTAAAACAATTTATAAATAAATACACACACTCACTTACACTCACACGCACATACACGCCGCGGCGCGTTTTTTTAACATTCACCTTTGCGAGCGAATGTTGCTAGGTTGCTGAAAACTTACGATAATAATACTCAAACAAATACTGAAGGTCAAGATAATGAGACTAGCAATACCACAACAAATATTTTAAAAATATTAGAGATTAAGATTTTAGTGAAGAATGTACAGGAACCTCTTGATGATATTCAGTAACCTGATGTGCAAGAATTACTAAAAAGTTCACAAGATCCTAACTCTGTTCCGAGTGACAGACTGGTGAAGAAAAGTAGACGAGTCAGACGTCCACCTTATTACCCGACAGACTTTATAATTTCGTAGGTGGGGTGAATGTCGTAAAGTGCTTTGAATGTGGTATGAATGTTACAAGTTAAGACTTAAATTAAAAATAATAAAAACTGACTCACAGGATACTAAATTTCAAATCGATCAGACCAACAGAACTGCCCACATTCACAAAAAAAAAAACCTAGAAAATAGCTTATGATCTTTAAACAACTGAACATATTTTCTTCAATCATAGCAAATAACACACTCGATGAAGTCACCTTTCGAACAAAACAAACTAAATTAAAATAGGTCCATTCGTTTAGGAGCTACGATGCCACAGCAGACACGCAAATACATAGACAGGCACGTCAAACTTATAACACCCCTCTTTTTGCATTGGGGGTTAAAAAGGAACTGACAATAGAAAATAAACAAAAATAGAATCAATGGAGGAGCTTCATGTCCAGATTATCGAAGTAGATCTATACATTGCAAACAATCGTTTAAAGATCACGTTAATTGGGCGCCACAAATATCAGCACAAAATTTCACTGCATTCCAAGTTCTATTTTTTTTTTGTTCACTTCTCCACTTCAAATTCATTTTCTAACATAACAGCTCTTTTATAAAAAAAAAAATAAACTGAGTGATGAAATTCTGTGCACGCGAACTAAGATAATCAAGTCACCAGTTCACTCTGGAATGCTGGGACGCAAAGTAGAGTCGGAGAAGTACATGAGTATATTTTAGTAGTTTTGTTGCACTCACACGCGGAACGATTTATTGTCGGTGCTGTTTCTATGCAACTTACCTAATATAAATTAGTTGAGAAATCTGTATCACCCTATCAGTCACTAAGTTACGTTGTTAGGTATACAACTTGGATGCAAACGGATTGTATTTCTGTCCTTTACTCTTCGGTTAAACAAATGCAAAACATTCCCGAGAGATTTTATCCCATTGTAAACTATGAAAGATCATTGTTTCAGGTTTGTGGAATAGGCCTATATTCTACAGGTAGGTCTGACGGGAAAAACACTGTGTTTTGTACAAGTTAGGTATAGTTATTTTGTCCGCATTGGAAAAAAGAGGTAAAAAATCTCAACCGAAAGCTCTAATTTGTATTTGAGCTTACTCGTTTACCGAACCTCGTAAATTTTTGTGTTTATTAAATCCATACTTTATTGTACAAAATTTTGACGAAATTTGTACCAGTTGTACCGAGCTACATGATCACATATTTAAAACTAATTATTGTAGCCCTCCACCTCCATCTGACGCTTACTGTAATTTTATTGATTGTGTAAAACGAATTTCAGTCAAATGCATTTAGACCAGATGCCACATTAACTGTGCACCGGGTTTTGATTCTGTTTACATAACTTTACAATAGTTTAATAAAATTTTTATGAATGCCTACCTGATTACGAACCTTAAAAAATTAAATTTAAAGCCTTGTGAAGTAACATAAAACCATAAGAAAAAAATTAAAAAGTGGACGCTAATCTTAGGCGAAACTACGAACACTCAAAATTAAACTTATAATATCAAAATGTAGTGAAGGAACGGATTATTAAAGCAACCGAAAGGAAACAACGCGTCAAAATAGTGACTACACAATAAAATCCTACATTGATTGAAACTGTAAAAGCAAATATTATTTAATTCACTAAGTCAAAAAATTTGATTGAGACAAAACGTAACACCTACATTGGTTGAGAAAAAAAATCACCCCTCTCCTCGTTCAATATTTTCACTTAATTTTTGTGTGAGGTCACGTGGTCAGCATGATCCTGAACACGGGGTCGGAATGATGGCGAAGGGAGAGGAGCCAAGAGGGGGGGGGGGAGAGATAGTCAGTAAATTAGCCAGCCGCCATACTGCTTTAACCTCAAAAGTACACATCAGACTGGTATTTTTGAGGTAAATGAATGTATCATTTTCTTTAATTGATGTTTTAGATCGAAAACTCAATATTTTAGATCTGTTTACACACCTCCTAATTAATACTTCCTCAAAATTTTAATTATTCGGCCATATTGTTCATAGCCACGTCAAGCGTTTGTTCGGTTACCGACTGTCGGCGACATGCACCATCTGGACCCTTCTAACATCTTTGGTCCCGACGGACGCGCTTACAAATGTGTCCGATATGTCGGGTGAGACGGGCTCTCGAGCACGTTGTGAAGGGTCGTGAGTAATATTTCCTCGGTCGAGCCCTCGACTTCTCAGCGCACAAGCGAGGTCTTTATGGTGAAGAACACAGGGTCGCCTATGAGTCAGCCCGAGGAACAGCCGTGGTCGGTCAGAGCTATTCCTGGTGTCCGCTCCTGATGGCTTCATTCGGCAACTCTTCCTGCCGCGTCTCTGGAAGACAGGCTCCGACTGACGTCACATCCTAAAGGCGGTTACACAATTGAAAACTTCAGCTTTTGACTTTTAAGGAGGCCGCCTGGTAAACGGTATGTTTGTGTGTGTGAGGCGAAAATGGGTGTGCCGTTACGAGCGACGTCGGTCGGCACATGTATTGTGATATCGCCTCTACGGCCAAAGTCGTAAACGCGCGCGCAGTGTTCCCTCCGTAACGTTTTTACTGTGGGACTTTAAGCGGTGACCCTATCATTTTATTGAACGCGTCACTGTAGCAAAGTCCAATGCACTTGTGGACCTCAATCTCGGACAAATCCGTTACATATGTCTTGAGAAACAACCGCGTGAAAAAGCCGATTTCAGCCAAGTTTAAGGACTTTAAAAACACTGCTTTTAATGTGTGTTGTGCCTTGAAAATCACATTGCGCAAGTAATGTGAAGTGTGTTTTCTTTCGTAGACGTGTGTTTACTGGTATCTGAGTAAAAACGTAACTGCGAGCACGCTGCACGCAGTTCGAGCGCCAGTCAGGCGGCCGTCTTAAGGGTGCCGTCTACCTGCACATTAGAGACTCAAAAGCGACGGAGCAGTAAGGTCGACCTTGAATCGCACCTCAAATGCCGCATCGCCTCAACGAGCCAAGCGCTGAACTAGCGTGCAAGGTTCCCGCTGAACAGATTTTACTATGGGACATTCAGCTGTGACCATATAATTTTATCGGTGCAAAGTTTGTATGAAAGTTCAGTGCACATCGCAATGTGGGTTCTACATACATCCGGTTAGTCCATTTTGAAGTACGGAAGTCTGAAATGGCCGTTTTTAACTATGTTGAAGGGCTTAGAAACAGTGTTATTAATGAGCATGGCGTCTTCACAATTAGGTCCCCACCTTGTCTGAAGTTTGTTTTCGTTTCGTACGTTTGTACAATGGTCAAAAGTGGAACATTTTTGTAGAAAAAACCTGTTTACGACCACACTGCAACGCATTTGAAGCGTGAGGTATGCGGCCGCCTTAAGTTGTAAGTAGCTCCACGTTAGCGTAAATAAGTATCGTTGTGCTCAAAGTATATGTTCAGAACAATAACCTAATCAGATTAGTTCAACCACGATGATAAAAAGATCTCATTTTACAAGGAACTATACTGTTGGAAAATAATGAAGGTATTTTCCATGTAATTCACACATAGGATATGAAATAAAAACACATTTTCTGTGATAGCCATTGTTTTTATTCATAAAAACATTACACGTCGAAGCGTTACAGTCGACTTCTGTTTTAGAGTGTCATGAAGTTTTTCTTAACCTCTTAGCTGAAATGATGATGCAACCTTTCGTTCTTATTTTCTATTCTTTCAAAAAGATTTGAATATGATGGAGATGTAACAACCACGTTGTACACCGCAAGGGGGAAAAACATTGGTTGGAGCTGAAGTGGAAATGTGAAGACCATAAAATTTGGAGGAGTTTACGCCGTCAAAAATTGCCCGCACAGCGTTCAAGGCGACGTTACGGATAGCGGAAACGATGAGCGATTTGTTTGACTTATGAGCGCTTTCAGCCGGCAGTGTAAGAGGGTGCGATTTGCAAGACGTGGAAGCATTTTGTAGGAAAAGAAAAAAGGAGAGGATAAATTGTGTGTAGATAAAAATAACGGAGAAAATCCACGAGCTCCTTCTCAAGTACAGAAATGCTGGGAAACCTTAGCAACTAACTGTGTGGGGAAAAAAAAAAAAAAACATGTTATGAGTATAGTTGTAGAAAGAAAATGAAGTAATATTTGTGTCAAAGATTAATAAATACAGAATATTACCCCATAAAAATTTTATTTTCGTTCTGTAATATTAAAAAATTTATGTCTGTAATAATAAACAGTGTATACAGTTTTTTAAATGCGCGAATTATTAATTTATACAAACTTCTTATAGCAGTGGCATTACTTTTAACCTCAGTTTAGAGTTTTATCTGAAAGTGAGTGAAAAATTGCAATGTGTTTTCTGAAATTAATAAAAAATTCCAATATTTTGTACGTTTATTTTGAAGAGCGAAGAAATGTATTTATCGTCGGCAATTGTCATTTCAATTTTTATAGGTATTTGCTTACATCAGAACTAATAAAATTATCACATTGTTAATGGATTTCAGCTGTCCATGGGAATTTTCCTCATGTCGGTTTTTGCATTTCTGTTTAACTCTATACAAGAAATTGTAAATGCAACACGAGTAGAAATATTTCATAACCAGCTCTGTAAATATGAAAATGTCTCTCGTATAGACAATCTTCACGTTCAATATTTAAAGTATTTTGAAATTAAAAACATTTATTTCGGCTGTAGGCGGCATTGCATCCTATATTTTCTCTGCCACATAAATAATTGACTTAACTTAATTCTGCACGATGGTTGAGCAGTAGTTTTCGAGAAAAAGTTCTGTACCACAAAGCTGTAGTTAACGTTTCTCTTCACGATGTGTAATAAATACCCTACAGGTGGTTATGCACTTGCATATCACCTATTATTGACCGGGAGTGAGCAACGTAATCGGATTTTTTTACGTTTCCGGCAATTTGTTAAATATCATACCGTCAGCGTTATGGCTTTCATAAGTACGTTTGATGAAGGTAGGAATTAATTTAAGAAATTACAGGTCTGCTTAGTAATTTTGGTGTGTCTTGATACTCCCGCAGAGATATGGACACATGAATGTATTTTTTTCTTGCATTTCGAAATTATATAGTGGATTTGCAATCGTCGTGGATGGTGCATCACACATTATGCATCAGAATTACAGCGACGAGATTGCGTTTTCAGTTTAAAGCCCACTATATTCATGAGGCGACGATTCCTTTAAACTTATATGAGATTCCTTTAAACTTACGTGAGACAACCTAACGTTTACAGTAGTTGAACCCAAACTATAAAATAATTGAAAAAAAAAAAGTGTTTTTCTTTTAATTAAGTTGGAACAGCCACTGTCATCACGTTTTTTTATTGGCCTGCAATTTTTGTTTCCAAATTAATTTTTCTTACATGATCTACCGAAATGGTTTAATATTTCAATAACGGAATCCTTTAATTTAATTGATTTATACAACAAAACTGCTTTTTATTATAAATTAAACAATGTCTGTTCTACAAAACAAACTATGGAACCAATTTTATTAATGTGATGTGTGTATGTGTGTGCGAGAGAGAGAGAGAGAGAAAGAGAGATTTTGATCAGAGCATAACATCGAGGTCTTTACCGCTGGTGAAAGGTGACATGGAACGAGTATGGAGCGACGTCGAAACGAGGGGGCTGTGGAAACGGAAGTTCCCCGAGAAAACCTGCTCACCAACGGCATCGTCCAGCACGTGTGAAAATCCGAAGACCGATCCCGCCGGGAATCGAACCCGGTCCCTATTAATGTGGTACTTGACTGCCCACTGCGTTATTTTCTGCCAACTGTACGAAAATTTATCGAAGAAAATAGTATTACGAAATTTATGTAAATTTATTGTGGCTGCAAATATTCCTTTTTTTATTTATTTTTATTTTTTTGATAGTTGTTCACTTACACCAGCGCTGTAAATCGGCACGGCGCGTTTTAGTCACTTAGCTAACCTAGGATTATGTAAAAAAAAAAAGTCACTTATGTATGTGATTTATCCGTTATTAGAACTTGGGATTTCATTGTCCAGATGCAACGTCGTCTTCCGAATCTGCGCCGTGGATAGCTAAGACAATAACACAGACGCGAAACGATAAGGAAGTTAATCAACTTTCGATCGTCTTAAATATTTCCGAGTTAACTGAGTATCTCTGCTATCTGACATATTTTTTACTAGCCACCTCGTTCTTATTAAGCAATAAAAACAATTACCTGTATACTCTACTGCAGCAAAACTCATGAAACTTTATAGCTAATATTGGAAACTTTAAGGACGTTTTCAAGCTAAAGTCGAGTTGTGTAATTGTTTTAGTGAACACACGAATGTGACATTTGCAACAAGCGAGAAATGTGTTCTTGACGTAGAGAAAAAACGTGTTAGCAAAAAAGCGTGTCTTCAGTTATTACACTTACCGAGAATCCCGTGACTTAAAACAAGTAATTATTTTTATTAATAATCGGAGACGGTGGCTGAATATTACTGGTGTGATCATTATTTTAGACTACAGCTTTTTCCAAAGCCATTCTTAAGCAGCAGCTAATCGAAGTGGCAAAAAGTCATATGTATTTCTGTCACTAATTAGGACTTTATCGTTTCACAGTTTTCAATGTAAGGATTTAATTTTCGTGGCAGTAACTGCTTCAAATTTTATCACTCGTATTAAGAGACGGTCGCATTGCATTGTCACTTACGTATAACTGGCAGATCTATTCGGCTGCGCAAGTATCCGAGGGAAGGAAAACCGGTGAGTTTATTTTGGGATTTTATGTATTGTGAAAAATACCAGCCGTATCAAAAGTGTGGTTCTTTACTGTTACAGATCATTAAAAGTAACAATCATGCATGTAGGGCACACTAAATGTACTTGGCTCATCATTGAACAAAACTCCAGTTACCTTGAGACGACTGGACATACTTTGGCTATTTAATGTTGAACACAATTTTGGAAGGAGGGGGCGCTTCAGCCCGGTAGCCCCCCCCCCATACCTACTTAAATCCACCTTTGTATAAGTCTCTAAAGGAGGAAAA
Source organism: Medauroidea extradentata (assembly GCA_003012365.1). Classification (NCBI taxonomy): domain Eukaryota; kingdom Metazoa; phylum Arthropoda; class Insecta; order Phasmatodea; family Phasmatidae; genus Medauroidea; species Medauroidea extradentata. The sequence continues at coordinate 26,132 of PNEQ01135616.1, forward strand.
ATGTAATTTATGATGTTGCGTGCAGGCAGCAAAGCCCATACATCTTATTGTTGAGGAATCTCCTTCCCTCGTCGAGTATCAGAACTCTCGCCAGCATCAGCTTATGAATTTCAATGCGACTGTCTTAATTTCCTGTGCATGCGCTGCTTTTTTTTTTTTTTTTTATTCTCTTTCAGCTGGAGGTTGCTAGGGCGCGTGTACGAAGGTTGTGGAGGGTAAAAAAAGGGGTTGAATGGGAGGGGTGTGCCTAGCACAACGAGAGGCGTTGTGCGGGTCTGCAGATTGCCGTTGATGAAGGGGAATAGAAGGGGTGTGGGCAGCATGGATGGAGTTTTATCTGTAGGTTTCGCTTCCTCTCCGGGCCGTAGTGCAGAGACCAGCTAACCATGGACTGTCAAAGATCTGTGCAGGAGGAAAGCAAAGGGTGGTAGCACGCCGAGTGAGATGGATTGGTCCTCGGACGATGTTCCTTCTCCGGAGAACTCGAAGGTGGGAAAGGGGTTTTGGCGAGGGGAAGAAGGTAAACCATCTCTGCCGTATATATCGCCGAAGAGGAAAAACTCGGAGGAAAAAAATATATATGAACATCTCGTGGGAATTGCGTGCTGCGATATGTCAACGAGATTTCGCCCTTTTCTCTTCATTTTCTCCTCCGCATTGTTTCGTTCCCACCGTCTTCCAGTTATCGTACGTCGCTGTTCGGGAAATTTATATCACGTCTCGATGTTTATACGTCTCGTGCAGCTTATTTATTTCTCGTTTCGCTACCGTGTAGGCTTGTTCCTGGAGGTAATCATTTCGACAGGTTTGCGCACGTTTATTTCAGATTAATAACAGCGTAGTCTTGTCTCAGGGATAAAATGGACATGACGTTCGAAATTATTGATAGTTAAGCACTTTATAATAAGTAAACACGGGACCACATTTTCATGGAGAACTGAATTAAAGCTTTTTAGATACTAAAAATATTCAAAAGTTGACTGACCAGTGTGCATTAATTGCATTTTGAAGAAAATAAAATAACTGTACACAGCGTTTACGTAAAATGAAACTCCTAGTAGGCTATGTATGAGTAAAACATCGTTATTTCTTTTCGTACTCTAAATCTTAATCTGATCTAGGAAGTGTACTTGGCAGTAAAAGGTCATTAAATACAAACTGTTGAAAAAGTTTTGCTTGCGAATTTAGATGATTCATTCAAATCTAGTGTACGTTTTTACAAGCCATTTACTTTTGTCTCTTTCATTGATACCTCAAATCTCTCACACAGAATTACTGTTACAAAATAAGATTATAGTTTTTACAAAATTCTTCATGAATTGCAAAGCAGGTTTTTACGGCAGTCGTGCGCTGAATTGAATATAACGAATCAGTTCGCCGGGAAATATTTTCCTTACACAAAATGTCATCATCATAAAGTTTAAACAAAAAGTTTTGCTGAGTAACAGTCACTTTACTCCTTGCGGTATACGTCTGTGTATATTCGCTTTATAGATGTGAATATAATTCAGATTATCCTGTTCTGGGCTTACAGAATTATGTTAAAATGAGTACATCTGTATACTTTAAATACTCTTCAGACCTTTTTTGGTATTGTATCATTTTCAATCGAACAACTAGTTTCAGTCAAATGATACAGGCGGTCTGTTTATATTTTCCTAAGCTAACACGTGTAACTTCTGCTGACCTCAACTGCATTCAAATTTAACTGTCACTTGTGTTAAATCAAGACTGGTATTCACAGTCATATTTGCGAGGAAGATGTGCGCCACATTTAACACGACGTCAGAAAACGATATTCTTAAAGAATTTGCGTGTTGTTTGCGCGTCGCAAGCTCTCTCAAAGTTGCGAGAGGTATAGACCTATCCTATCCGACTCGCAATCGCAAACTGCTCTCAAAATTACAAAGATAGAGAAGATGGTCGACAATATATTGATTGTATTAAAATTCGCCCTGAATGTATGTGACTTTAAAATGTAATTAATAATTTTGTATTTTAAATATCTTTCTAAAAACTGTATCGTAATAATTGCTGTCCGATGTTTCTCTCTCGGTGAAATGTTTGTATAAATATCCACCATTTTACCGGTCTTACCAGGGTCGCAAACGTTGCTTATTAGCGAGATAAGCAAATTTTGGCCATAATGCACAAAGTGTTCGGAGAGTTGTTTACGATACCGCGAACTTTTATCTATCTCTTATCTGCGGATAGTTTGCGGATTTGTGAGAATGTTTATGAATATCACTCTATCCTGCCGCTTATGCGTTAGCGTATACAGTTAAGTGTGCAGAAATGCTGCACAGTTAACGAGTATCTATAAACCCACCGTGTGAGTAGAGTTGTTACATAAGAATAAAATTAAGGGGCTATATTAAAACAACTTGAAACGACACAGTTGCCTTATACACGGCGCTGATTACTATAGGCCGTTCACGGTAAAGTGAGCACTACATAACGTTTTCTTTAAGCCGTTTTGCAGCCATTTTTACTATTTTCTTAAGGAAACTTCCATGTAATTAAAAACCAGTGTAAATGTTTCAACACTTTCTAAAGTTTCTATTGGCACAATTAAACATATTTTTAATTAATTACAAGTTCTGCTGAGTACTCAGTTTATTGTGAACAGTCTATAAGGGAGTAACCACTCGTAAGTGTTTAATATAAATGCATTATTTTACAGTAAACAGGAAAATATTGTAAATTAAACGTTGATTCGACGTTATTGTTGTTACAGCCAAACTTCCTCATAAACTAAGCGGTAAATAAAACTTAATTTTTAAGGCAATTTATAGCCAGCAAATTTCGTTACTCAGAATTTTATTTAGAATGCTTAGTATCCCACTTCTTTATTTAGAGCACTTGTTGATTGTGTATTTCCTTAACTAACGCATGTACTGGGAACTATTAAATTAAGTATTCTTTTTTCAAAAAAATATATTTGTTAAAAACATTTCATTAAAATTCATTGTTTTAACGAACTATGTCTTCTCTGTTATATGCTGTGCCATATGTGCAACTAGTTACGCAAATAAAATCAGATTTATGCCTTTAGTTATTATCATAAGTGAAAGGTTCATTCGAAACTGTATTGCACAGTGTACTTTGCCCAGTAAAAAGTTTACAGAATTACATTGAGGCTCGGTAAAATATTATTAAGTTTTAACGTAACACATTTTTGTAATCGTTAAATCTTGGAACAATCAGTTCGGTGAAATACTTGATCGTTTTATTATTACTATTTTCATTTAAGCCGGTCAGTGATGCAAAGTCTAGTTCGATACAAAAATAAAACATTTTACTAAACAAGTAACTGTTAATGTATATGTACCGTACGAATTATGTAGTTAATTTGATGACTGCCAGAAAGTAAATATATTACTTTTGTGTATAAACTAATATTTGAATCTTTAAGTAATCTCATTTATACGAGCGTCTTTGTTACTTTGTGAAGAAGCTAGCAGTTTAATAGTTCATGTCTGAAATTAATTTGGGAATGACTGCATCGAATAAATAATTATTAAAGTGACTAATTTTTACTTTAATCGACAGTAATCACATTCTTGAATATTTGTGTGTATTTAGCTCATAATAAATCCTAGGTGCAAACTTTTTTATTTATGTGATTTAGATTTTTATGACAAGCCGATCTCAATAATATGCATATTTTTTGCTGCCAATCAGTATGATTTTAAGCCACATGTTGAATATTTTTATAGAAACAATTCCGCTACAGAGTAGCCATGGGTTAGGTCTTTGTCTCGGAAATAGAAACGTACAACCGAAAATAACAAGTAATAAATTTATACTCAGGTTTATTTGGAATTTCGTTGCAATATTCTTTTTCTGTGCTAGTGCCGTCCGGTTTTTGTTGTGATCAACGTCGGAGTCGTTTTATTGGATTTTCGTCGTCCGCAGGAATAGCGAAATCGTTACTCAAGTAATAGGACGTCCGTTCTCGAGCATTTACTTTTACGAGTGCATCCTCTGTTCCTCAGAGAATTTCTATTAAAAAAAAAGAGGATTTTATGCTTTCTAAAATAATTTCACTGTCCGGTTGTTTTAAAAGTTACGGAAATCAGGTTCGTGATGTAGCAGTGGTCTCCGAAGTCAGTAATAAAATGGAGAACCACGTAAACAAACAAATTTGTACGTATTTTTGCATAAAATACACTGTAAAAAAGCTTCCTAAAATGATTAGGAAGTAATTAACCTAAACGCAGTATGGTACAGTTCTTTCGTCTTGTAAATATGAAAACTTTTACACTTGTTACAATACAAGTCTGGTAACTTTAGTGTGCGAGTGACAGCTTTATAAAAATGTTTAGGAGTGTTACCATGGATGTCTGGGAAACTATTCTACCGTACCTACTTTCTTAGCGCTCCTATACGCACTTGTGGCAAATTTACAAACTATTTTTTAGAGTGTAGTACCGTAAAGCTGAGAAACTTAGACTGAACGTCAGCTTGTACTTCTTGAATTGTATGTTTTGGAGCCGTTTTATGAATAAATAGATAATTCATGATATGTATCTAAAGCCTAATGTTTAATCGATACACATTTAATTTTTGCTTTTCCTTATTGAGGTCGTTTACGAGGATTAAATTCGTAACTTTATATTTGTACGGCGTAGTATTCGATATATCGACGTTATTTGTGACAACATTTTCCAGTTGTAAAATTTTTTCAGCTATCATAAAGTTAAAATTTGTAAGTAACGGGAATATACGAAAAATAAAATCCAAGTGGCATACTCGAATGAAATAATTAATACTGAATATATTATGGGCGATATGTTAAAAGCTTTAAAAACACAACATGTAAATCCTTTGTACTATTTTTAAAAAATCCGAAAATAATGACAATGCACTTAATTTTTCGCAATTTAAAATAAACAATATTACTTCGATTAGTGTTTTAAATATATTATCATTCGTCCATTATATCTAATTTTAGTGTAAATTATTTCATTCGGGTAAATCACTTGGTTTTTGTTGTTACTATGCTCCCGTAACTTATATATTCTGACTTTGATACCCTGCTGAGAGAAAACTATGAACGCTAAAAGATTTTTACAAGTAGAAAATGTAGTCACAAATAGCGTGCATAAAACTAACTCTCTGTCGCGTGAATATAAATTTATCAATTTTTATCACGTGAACACCATCAAATAGAGACAATTAGAATCGCAATGTTATCTCCGCAGTAAAGTATCCCTACTTTACTGTAAGAAATATTTGGTCCTGATACCAAAGGCCTGTGGTATAAATACCACTGTAATACATTTAAGTTAGAGGGAAAATTAAGACATCAGATTCGCATATACAAATTATTTGTTTGCGCCAAGGAAATTTTTTATTCATACTAACCATTCTTTCAGCGTATTCTTTACATGACATGTCTTTGAATTTCCCACGACGGCTTCGCTGTCTACGTTTATACATACTGAATCTTACAACGTATCTGTACGACCATTATTCTATCTCTTCTGCTTTCGCCCGCATCGCAGCCAGCCTGCCATTTCCTTGAAATATGCGCGGCGCTATATATTCGTGTCGCTGTGCCCGAAGGGCGTTACTTCCGTAACTTCCTCCGTATAATGATTCGTCATTGTACTCTTCTCCCGGACTCTTTCCCGCCATGCATCTTCGCATTTAACGAGATCCAACACATTGAGATTAAAAAAAGAAAAAAAAAGAAAGGAGAAAGCTTCCATTTTCTACTTACTATTTAATGGCGTTTAAACGTGGTTTTCCGGATTTGAAATTTTTAGAATTTATATTAGCTCTTCCAAGATTCGTGTTTTCTCTTTCTTGCGGCGCGTCTACTGTTCAAAAGGTGTTTGTAAAAATTAAAAATAAAATTTTTCGTTTAACAGAATAACCAAACGATCTTAATCTTACAAACGCCACAAGTAATGATATTCATTTCCATAGCTTTTCTCAAAATTATAATTTTTTTGGCAAGCAGAAAATAAAAAACATACATGATTACATGACGAGTGTGAGGTAGATAAATTAGAGCTAAAAACTCGAAGTAAAATCTAACGATTTAAAAAGCCAATATGGAAAAACTGCAAAAATACTAGATAATATTAGCAAATTTAATGAGCAAAAATTTACCCAGAATGATGTATCTGTTCAGTGATATTCATTGGTAAATCAGATTTCGGCGTCAGCAATTATTCTACAGACATACATTACTCGAGAAAAAAAATTATCTCAGATAGTTGGTAGAGCCTATGTTTGCTACATTTAGATATTTGCAAGTTGGCTGCAAAAAACATAAAATTTTAAAGTGATGGCTTTAACGCTAAATTATATAGCACGTCCTCTCAATTTGTTTACAATTAATAAATCTCCCACCAGTCACCTCATGTTAGTTTGGTAATAACGTAGAGGAATGTTTAGTTATTTTTTTCAATATTTTATTATAAATATACATTTTAAAGGTTTTTTCACTTTTATGAAGTAAATTTTACTTAACACACCTTTAAATCCAATTTTGGAGAAAATACGTGTTTTGGAGCAGGATAATTTATTTTCAGTACTTCCATTGCAAACTATGAGTCTCGGTCGAGACGAATTCAGATCGCTTCCCAGCAGTGTTTCGGGTTCAACTTCCGGCGGGGTCGACCCTCAATTTTTTGCACGTGGGATACGTGGCGGAAGTTGCCGTTGGCTGGTGGGTGATCTCGGGGTACTCCTGCTTCCCGTGTCCCTCGCAGCCCTTCGCTTCTCTATCTCAGGGATAAAGGATCCCAGTAAGAAAGAATTTTCTCTCGTGGTACGATGAAATGCCCTCACGGACAATCCCTACAAATATCGACCGTGTATATTTATTAATCATGTATTAAAACTAGGTTTGACAACAAGGCATTTAACTGTGGAGTTTTTTACGTTTACACGGAAAATTTCTTGATGACACAAATTCAGTAACTCAAATATTCGTGGTTTGTGGAAACAAGAGTATTTATTCTGTAGAAATTCGTAAATAGTACTCTGTGAGATTACGTTGTATTTTCTGGAAATCGTTACATTTCTGGAGTTCTTCATTGCTTTGTAACAGGATGTAGGCTACTCTAGACGCCAGACATCGTTGGATGTTCCAGGAAATTCCTCTTGGGATGTTATTTATGCTATCTGATCTAGAGCATCGAGTCACCTAAAGTTTCCCCGTACAGAACGTTAGACCACCCAGGCGTCGTATTGCAGCGTTGCCAACTGCACCTTGTTGAAGATAGTCTAGCGTTCCGCATGGTGTCCTGGCGCAATGTCAGGAAATTTTTTTTTTTTGTTTACCGTCGTCGTACGTTAACTCAGATGCACCTTTTGAAGTTTTGTGGCAATGGTGTTGATGAATTAAAAATGAAATTTTTGTATATTTCAATTGCCTAGATGATTACGAAAGAATGAAAGTAAGAAATGCAAAACAAATGTCGTTGTGTTTTGTCGTTTTTTTCTTTTTAGGATATATTTGTGTCGTGGTTTTTTTATCTTTATTTTTAGTAGCGTGAATATCGATTTACTTACGTCATAAATGTAACATTTGCTAATTTTGACCAGTTTATTTCAACATTTTTTTTGCACTTTCTCAATATTTATGGGGTCGCGGTGGCTGAATGGTCAGACCATTCGCCTCCCACCAAAGTGACTCGGGTTCGATTCCCGACGAGTTCGATTCCCGAATTTTCGCACGTGGGAATCGTGCCGGACGATGCCGCTGGTCGGCGGGTTTTCTCTGGGATCTCCCGTTTCGCTCCGGCGCATGCTGAGAGAAAGAATCGTTTCATTATACTAAATATATTTGTTTGAGTGATGTTTGCTTCAGCTAAACAATATTTTGTTGGTAAGACCAAGTTTGGAGTCCTCCAAACAAATCTAATTATTTCCCTCGACCAAATTATTCATTTAAACGCACCTAGTTTGTGCTAAACGTATATTTGGTTACTTCAGGACGTCGAATAAATATTTTGTGTAAACAAACAACTCGTTACAACTTGTCAACAAAATAATATTGTTAGTTATAAGGTAAGTGCTTTGAACCAACATTTTTTTTTTTTCGTTGGACTAAATGATTTTGTTTGCGAAACTAAATACATTTGGTTGACTAGCGGAAGATGGCAGGCTAGCGTACGTAAGCGATAAGATGGCGTACACTGTATACCTCAACATTCAAAATATAAGTTTGTGCCACAAGTAGGACGTCTGAACTGTTAATCAGCATAATTTTAGTATCTTAATTTTAGCTATAACCATTTCAAAGTGGTTAATTCGATTGATCACAAAAGAAAATGTTAAATACTACAAACTTGAAAAACACCGCAGCTGCACTTCTCGTTCTTTGTGCTGCCGTGCACGACCTAACTATTCCTATACAAATAACAATATCACTAACGTGGAAGCATTCGTAGCTCAGGCCGACCCCCCGTGGCTCAGTTGGCGGCAGGCGAATAGTCTGACCATTCGGCCACCGCGGCGCGGAGCCAAATTAAGGTTTTGTCGGCCAAGATGTGGGGGAGGGGAAGGGGGGAGGATAATCAGGGTGTTTGGTAAAGGTTTTTCGGGATAAAGTGAGCACTCACAAAAGCCCCGCCTAATTTCTATTTTCAGCCAACTCGTATCTTTACGCGCGTAACCACTAACGACGGGAAATGTCTAACCTCTATGGACACGTCACTTTACGTCTGAGCATGTAAGATAAATTGTGCAGTGCAGCCGGAAGGAACATTTGTAGTTTGATACAGAAAAAAAGTAAATTAATGATATAAAGCACAACTACGTCGATTCTGTATTGTTGTATTTAAATAGGATAATGCAGGGAACTACATTCAGCAAATTTCTGCCAACCGTACAAGTCGTGAGGTAACCATGGTTGATGTTGAATTTTATGCAGTAACGGCTGGAAATTTATTTCAAAGGTTAAATCTTTAATGCTCACTACATTGTGTTGGCACTGGCGAAACAAGCTGTAGAAGTACCGAGAGGGTAGGTGGGGAAGGGTTGAAATTCCAACTCCTCCTCCCTTTTTCTTCAACCCCTCAGCCACCCACCCTCCCGCCATCTCATTATCGGACGAAGCCAAGCTTCGCGCCGACGAGTGAATGACGACGAGCGACGGCGCCGTGTGACGTCATGGCGTCAGTCTTCTGGGAACTTGCTCATTAGCGGCGTTAATAAGCCGGCGCTTAGGAATTCACGCCCGCGTAGTTACTCGACGCCGCGTCGAGGCAGCACGTGTGCAAGTCTGTATCGCCTCCCCTGGAGCTGCGGCCGCCTTCCGAACGTTATTTAAGCAGATGTTACGTCGAGATTGAACCGTTAATTGCTTGTTCACTAAGTCTCGAAGCTGAGAAGATGCTTTCTCTGCTGCTCGAGATTTATTGCCGCGCAATTAAGGGTGCCACCTACCTCGCACTTAAAATACGTTGTAGCTAGAGACGTACAAAATTCGCGTTATTTTCTGACAGCTGACTAGACTCCAAGTGACTATATGCTCGTTCAACGTCTCCCGCTGACCGATATTGTCGACTCGTGACTTGCCGCTGAGAATACTTACACGGTAGAGAGGCCAATTCTGTAAGGACGTAACTCACGTAAATGGCAACACATAGATTTTGTGCCCAATTGAATCTCAGATTACGCTCGGTTATTGCATAAGAAAGTGAAGTTTAATCTGATACCAAATGATAACGCAAATGTTATTGGTCTGAAGTTATAGTGTGTTCCTAAATAAGTAATTTTAATGAAACTATTCCTCATGTGCCCGTTGTGTCAATATACAAAAAAAAACACTTTAAACGATGACGGAAAGGTAGTTAAAACGTCACGTCAATTAGAAACAAATATTTCGGAGGCCCTCAGTATGGCTAAAATAATCTTTTTCAATCTGTTATATCTAAAAAACTACTCACAGGAGTCGTTTGAAACTACTCTAGAAACATGCAATAAACTTTGCTTAAAACCTTTCACTAATGAAAAGATGGGTTCAGCACTGAAAGTGTCAGTCAGGCGCCGTTTCAATGTATTGCGGTAGGGGTGATAACGTGCCAGATGAGACGGCGCCCTTGGCGCCTTGCCTCACTCACACAAACATATCGCCATAGGTGGGCTCCTTAAGGCAACGTCAGGTAGCTCAAAAGCAGAATAAAAATTTAGTTTCAAATTATTGTTAACATGTAATTAATTTAGCGAAATTGGAACAGAATAGAACTAAACTACAGAACCAAATCCACTAAAATGACTTATCAATCCAAAAATTCTATTTAAATGCAGTATATGGCTTGAACTAATATTTTGTTTTCAGTTTGCTCATATAAATTGTCTATTTTGTAACAGAACTCTTTGAAAAGTTTTTAGACGAGGTGTAATCATATGATGCACAATTCTACGTAGGTATTTTGTCAAACTACGCAACGTACATTAGTTCTTATTTCGTTTAATTTTTAATTATTTTCATTAAAAAAATTGTGATACTTTGGGTGCAAGTGTCCGAAAAAACTATGAGGTTTATTGGTACCATAAACATTACGTACAAATTATGATTGACATGTTATCCAGAAACAAACTCGTAATAACTACACCACGCGAATCCTAGGCTAAATTGGAGACGAAAATATTAGTGGCGAAATTTTGTACTACGCACTATGTGGCAACACTGAACTCTCGCGCTCCACGACCAGGTTATTATTTTACATATGTTTCGTCAAGTAAATGTAGAATCATGTTTGGATTGCTCAGGATTCAACCTGCACCCGTAATATGCAGGTCAGAGCAGTAGTATGATAAGTGAAATATGCAGTGTGCTAGAGTGAACTAAATACAGAGCTACGTTGCCACATTGTGTGCATGTAATTATCATCGTAAAACATTTTACCGCTAACATTTTCGTAGACCAGTATTCGCGTAATGTGCTTATTATTAGTTTGTTTCTGGACTTCCTGTATTTGTGACCAAGTAATACAGGGATATTTCGATACGTAAATTATGTTCCTTTCCTTTTATTTTTTTTTTTTTTTTCACCGTTTGAGGTACGGAATGGATAAGGCGATAAGTCAAACATAAAACGTCCGTAAAACACCTCTTCACGTCTTGTCGCGAAATTCTAAACTAGCGTGCAGTGTTTCGTGTAAAACGTGATTTTCAACGGGACTTCAAGCGATGGCTGTTATTTCATTTGTTGAAAGTTTGTTGTAATTCCAGTGCAGGTTTCTATGATTTCGTGTTACAATTACGGTTGATATTTTCTCAGCTACATTAACGTAAAACAGTAATGTTTAGCACTTTTTAGTAGCTTGGTAATCATGTCTTAATTGGCGGACGGCATTTTAAAAACCATACACTCTTATTCTGAATTAGTGAATATTCACTTATTCACGGTGATGTATGGAGCAGTTTCAACAATTTGAATCAGTGAATATAGTCACTGTTTAATTAATGAATATTCACTGATTTTCTTTAAGATTGCCAACATCTCACAAGTGAATCAGTGAATATTCACAGTATTTTCCAGTTGTTTTCAAAGAACAGTTTTCACTTACTGAGTCAGTGAAAAATTACTGGAAAATCTGTGGACATTCCCTAATTAACGTGTGGAAAGTTGGCACAATTTATCGAAATCAGTGAATAGTCACCGATTTCGTAGTGGTTTCTCACTGATTCAATTTGTTGAAACTGCTCCATCCATCGGCGTGAATAAGTGAATATTCACTAATTCAGATTTAGAGTGTAGGGGCACAGTTAGAAATGTATCTTTCTTTCGTAGATAAACGCGTTGGAAACGTTTTTAATAGTTACACAAGATAAAATACTTCCCGTGCCACGCTACAGTATAGCTTATGCGCCAGGTCCGCTAACTCTTGAAGGTATTTGACGTCATCCGAAGGAGCTCCGAAAGAAGTCCGAGTGGGACGGGACGGGTTTTCTTGAGGGAAACATTGCAGGCTCGGGCAGCAGAAATGGCTCACTTCCTACTTAGACGTACTTGAACACCGTCATTTGGACGCGCGGGATTGGTCGTAGGTGTCGGCGCACCGCCCCACTTCTTTCCTGGCGGCACTCCATTAATACTTGATGGTTGCCGGCGGCCAGCTCGCATCACGGCGCATCCGCGCGCCCAGGTTTAATTAAAGCCATTCGACCGGCGATGAAGGATTAGGAATTTGTCATTAGTTACAGAGAGCTTTCGGCCGTTGTGGGTTGAGGGAAAGGGGGCGGTAGGCAATACAGACTCGTGGTTATGTTTTCATTCGGATTACCCATCCTCCCTCATCCACCCTTCACCACGCTATTACCACGAGGTATTTCAGCAGCCGTGTGTTTGCACTACCGGTTTGTACCCCGCTGACCTTTTGTTCCGGCTAGATAAATATTTTCAGATTAAAAATCAACTTTTCATTTGTTTTTAATGGCTTTACTAAAGTTAAAAAAAAAAAACATTACATTTTATACAAATATTATTTTTTTCCTCTAAGCCGAAAATTTGCTATTTTAAATTCGAATTTCTCATTTGTTCTGTCCACACTGTCGGAGAGTGAATCAGGGATACGTTTTAAAACATTCTTTGAGCTCAAGGGGGAATTCTGATTCACTGGCTGAACTAAAAATTTATTCTCGGCGAACTCATGTTACATTAGCTGCAGCCGATAACGTTTCACGTGACGTCCGGCCTCTGTAACGTGGTCGGTAACATGTTTGGTCTACGATGCGAGTGGTCCTAGGTTCGAATCCCAACATGGGCATGGATGTTTGTGTTGTTTACTTATGTTTGTTTTTAAACCGTCTTTTATTAAGGCTAACGGCGTGCAGACGGGGGGCCTAAATAAACCATCAAAAATAAAATATTCTGTTTTCGCAACTTTTTTCTAGAATTATTGCATTATTTTATAGAAGGTCCTAGATTGAAACATCTCTGAGTTCCATGTTACAATAATAAAAATTTATGATGTAAAATCGACGTTAACGTAGCTACGGCGATGTGAATGCCATGATACATCTTTTCCAGTTATTTCGCGGTTGTTGTGTTCTTAAGCCTCGAAGAGAGCTGACATTGTAAAATACTATCTTGGTTTTATTTAAAATAGTATTACTATGCTGAATATTTTTTCGAGACAGGAAATACTTTGGTTTTAGGTCATTCTTTAATAAAGGCAATTTTCGTTTAATATTTATCTTATAGAAACCCTACGGTTCTAGTTTTAAAAAATAACTAAATGTGAACCGTTTAAAAAAACTATAGGGCAGCTGCACATAATCTGCTCGCTTTATACATAACATAACTGTCGTAAAAGGAGTAATAAGTGATTTGGATCGTTTCACTCGTAACACTGCTAGAATTGTTCGCATCTGTGTTGAAACCTGCTGATATGAACAGCTACCATGATTTAATCCAGTGGATTCGCATGTGGGAATCATGCTGGACGATGCCGCTGGTCTGCGGGTTTTCTCGGGGATCTCCCGTTTCCTCTGCCCTTTCATTCCGACACCGCTCCATACTCACCTCATGTCACCCCTCACCAACGCTAAAGACCTCGATGTTGAGAGCTGACCAAAATCTCTCTCTCACTCACTCATCCAGTGGACGTCGGCATGCTACGTCGGTTTATAACTGAAACATCTTTTATTTGTTCCACTGATTGGCTGCAACAAACATCACAATTTTTAAAATGATTTTTCAATGGGTATTGCATGAAAATAACATAAAGGACGTAAGCAGTTTAGCGCTATGTTGTCTAAGAAAACGAAGCGAATCAATGAAACCATGAAAATCGAGCTGGAATTGTCTATAAGCACAAAATTAAACACACACATATACGTAAATGCATTTTTCTGACTACAAATTATCCAATTCCTTGATCCGTTTCCTTTATTGTTTTGTGTATTAGTTTTGTTTTCTTTCATAGTGTGTCATTGGTTTGGGTCCATGATACTTCTGTTAGTCAAAAGTCATTATCACGTGCTGATGTACAAATGAAAATTATAATAATCAATTAGTAAAACACTCGTGTTTTTACCAACATGTCATTAAGAATTTTTTTTTGTTCAACCGTTTTTGTAATTTGTTTCCACACAGTAATTCCACCAGAAATATTATCTCTAAACATTCAACTTTGAGGTAATGAGCTTTCTGAAACTGGAGGGTAATTTAAACCGCAATTTATGCTCAAGGGTTTTAAGTCGGTTTTACAACGCTTTTAAACTTCATATCCCAGGTGCGTAATCCCACTTCCATGATTAATGGCCGTTGAACTTTTTCCTCGCCTTGGAAATGCATATTCTCACAGGCGTATTTCTGAGTTGGTGCCTCGCCAGCGGACCACAATTAGCGGTAGTAGTTGAAGCGGCGAAATATAAACTTTTAGGTTTTTTTTTCAAGCTAAGGGTTTTTTTCCACTCGTGAACAAGTTAATGAATTAAGGTTGCCGTCTGCCCAGGCTACCGGGGCGTTTAGAGAGTTTTAGAAGATAGAACTTGATTTAACTACTGTTTGGCGTGCATTAGCGCTGCCTGTTTGGGAATAGCATTGACAGAACGCTCTACATGTGTATGCCAATTTTATGTCATCCATTTACCTGTCAAGAAATAGCTGTCGATAGTGACGAAATTTGTTTTTGCTACAAGTTTGAATATGAACATTTACCTGCAAAATTTTTACGCACACACGTATGTGTTGTATATATATATATATATATATATATATATATATATATATATATATATATATATATATATATATATATATATATAGCGGTTGCAGTACAGCTTCCGAAATGATGATGAAATTTAGTAGAAACCACTGAATGTCTTACTAGATTCTTGTCAGTATTAGATTGCACCAAGTGCGTTCAGTCAGTCAAATGTATTGCATCTTAAGAGCCCGTGTCAGCACTCGTTGTACTCAATTTTTCTAAATTTCTTTTCGGCTCAGTATTCGGTAAAATTTATTTTAAAATCTTACCAATCATAACAAACATTGCACACGAAACAGTAAGGTGTGATTATGTAGTAATTAGGATATTACAAACTTTAAGATAACTCTCAGATCTCGTAACGGGACAGAAGCTAAATAGCTCCTAGTAACAATTTAGTCTAAAAATTAGTACGTAATAGTAAAATATGATGTTTATGTGAAGAGACATTGCGGTAATTCTTCACACTCTTCAATTATTACACTTACATGTTTAATTTGAACACAAGATGTGACGCAGCCATGAAAACTATTGTTTACCGTAAAAATATGTCAATTGAGCTTTTCAGGTACGTTATTAGACCAATAAATTGTGTATATTTGCATATGAAATAATTTAAAATTATTTATTTACAGTAGTTATTCAGTAGTGACGAATTTATAGAGGAGTTGAGAAACGCAAAAATGTTTTATATTTATTTTAGTTGCAATAGTAAGTTAATTTATATTTTTGACATAGTGATGTTCCTAATCAGCCTTATAGTACTATACTTCGCGAATTAAGGTTATACGAACCAGTTTCGTGGAAGAAGCGCAAATACATAGCTTACTCCAAATTGTTATATGCTCCTATGTAGCAATGAAAAACTTCCATTCATTTCTAAAAATCTAAAACAGAAAATTCTATAAAAAAAACTATACATTGCCAGTAATTAGTTTCTTATCAAATAAAAAATATCTCGTCCGTGTCGCATTCCAGCAGTTTGGTGGGAAACTACGTAAAAAGTTGTTGCACGCTTTAAATGCTATTCGTATAAAGCTGTCCAGTATTCCATTCAAGTGTATTTAATGATGACTGAGGTTCGAATGGTAAGGGCCAATTTCCGCCGGTAGTAGCTGTGGTGTCAGTAAATGGTCAACATTATGTTGTATCTTGCGGGGAGAACACGAGCGGCAGCAGAAGAGTAAATAATTTGTAACGGCCGAAGCTGTACATGCCAGACGGCCATGTTAAGGGGGCGGTTCACCTCATTTTTCGACGTCTTTTATTATTTTTATATTTGTACCAGATATTTTTTTTAATTTTAGACACAAATTTTGACTTAATCTTCCTCTTAGGGATTTTTTTTACCTCTTATAGTTTTTGCGTAATGAGTTGTAAACGTCAAATTTTGCACTTTACGATTTTATGCACGCCACTAAAACCAACTGACATACCAAACCGAAAAAATTCAGGGTGTATAACAATGTTGTAGGGTGTGATTTGACACATATAAGAACAAAAAATACATAGTTTTGTATTTTTTAAAAATTACTGAAAATTTTAAATTTTCTGTTTAAAATTCAGCATTTTTTATTAAATACAAAATTATTTTTTTTTTGTTTTGTTTTCTATATGTCAAATCATAGCCTACAATATTGTTATACATTGTGAATTTTTGCGGTTTGGTATGTCAGTTGGTTTTAGTGGCGTGCATAAAACCGTAAAGTGCAAATTTTGACGTTTACGACTCATTACGCAAAAACTATAAGAGATACAAACATTTCCTAAGAGGAAGATTTGGTCTCAATTTATGTCTAAAGTAAGAAGAAAAATATAAAATAATAAAAAGACGTTGAAAACTGAGGTGACCGACCCCTTAAGAGTGCGTGGTATATAATTAAGTGCTGAAAGTATCAGTTTAGAATTTTAAGTTTCTCGAAGCTAATTAGCAAAAAAAAAAAAAAAAACAGCAATCCTTGACAATAGTTTCTGCCAACTTTCTGAGAAATAAATGTTTCTAGTGTAACGTATGTCTGAAGAACAATCTCTGACGCCGAAATCTCGTACATTTAATTGCGGCGCAATAGATCACGATTAACAAATGCACCAATCCGGGTAAATGTATGCTCAAAAAGTTGGCAAATATGATTATCAAGGATTGTTGTTTTGTAGTTTCTCTTTATTGACTTTCAAAAAGTGTAGGTTTCAATTGTAAAACTCAGCACTTATTTATCTACCACGCCCTCTCAAGGCTCGGTTTCAGTCGCCGTATTGAAATTTATTGTTGTTCGCTTTTTTGGAATTCTTAGAAGAAAACTGTTAAACATGTGACTATGCTTCAAATTCTGTTTACATTTCGCTACTGTACAGACCTTACGATTTAGCTGTTAACATATAATTTCTCCGCAGTCTGTGTGGCAAGTATTTTTTATATTCATAATTTGCCCAACAAATTGCGACCTAACTGTACATTACTAGCTCTATTGCCACGTTTAGACTTTAGCGCAAAGTGAATAGAATTTGCGGTATCGTAGCTGATATAACATTTTTCTCAGAATTCCAAAAAAGGCGATAAATGATACAATTCAATATAGCGACTGAAACCAAGAGTTAAGGGGACTGTATACTTAGCCGTTGGACGGTGTGGCGTGTCAGGCGAAAACGTTTTTACGCGAAACCACCGAACTTATTCTTATGTTGTTATCTATGAAAAGAGCACTCTCTTGAAACTACAGATGCCACGTTTTGAAAATTCAGTATGCTTGTTAGAAACATGCTTTTGGGGCCTCTGTAAATGGCTAGGAACGTCTTTTTTAGACTGATGTAACTCCGAAAATACAACCTGATTCCGTAAATTGCAACGTAAGGTCTGTGCATTGGTCTGTACTTCATACAATGCAAAAATAAAATTTTAGAGTTACCGCTTAAAGTCCCGTAGGAAAAGGAGTTCAACGAAAACATTGCTCTGGCTTTTATCGCTCCGCTGTTCCCGCGCGTCAAACACGGAAATTTGAAACAGGAACACACTCCTCTTAAAAGTGGTGTGTACCGCGTTTGACGCGTGGGAACAGCGGAGAGATAAGAGCCAGATTACCACGCTCGACGAGAAGCATATCGCCTCTAACCACAGCGCTCCAAACTGGCTTGCAACGCCTTCGTTGTAGTATTTATTCCTACGGAAAGCCATAACCCTAAAATTTTGTTTTCGGGCAGCATGAAGAAAATGAAAATGCCAATGCATGCATCTCATTTTGCGCTTTACGAATTCGCGTGATGTTTACTGGGTTACTACAGCCTTAAAAAAAAAAAAAATAAATAAATAAATAAATAAATAAAAAAAAAAAACGTTCTTAGCCATTTTGAGACGCCCGGAAATCATGTTCCTAACACGCGCGCTGAATTGTTAAAGTTACAGAAGTGTAGTTTTAAGAGTGCCTTATTTTTGTAGATAAACGTACTATGTACTAGTTAAGGCCTTGTTCCCAAGTTTTTTTCAGACTGGTGCTAATAACTCAAATATTTTTTAACCAAAAGTTTTGAAAAAATTTGTATCAATGTGCAATCACACGATGCACAATACTGTGGACGCGTTTTTTTTTATAAATTAATGTACAATTCGCCAGCAAAAAAATAATTTCCTTCATTTTTGCTTATTTTCACGACACAAAACGTGGTACTTTGAATAATGAAATTTAAAAAAACCGTTCAGCATAATTCTACAAAAAAATTCAGCTACAAATTATAACATATAAGTGTCAAAATTGTGCAGCGAAATTTTGATATGAGCATTAGGTAGCAATAAAAATAATATTTTCGAAATCACTGCAAAACTCTGTAACAAGGCCGTAAGCGGTTTCGCGTAAAAAAGAATTGGCGTGACGCGCTGCAGCGCGTCAGTGTTTCAGGCACATGTATGCAACCCGCATTAACTACTTATCAATTAGGACTAATTTTACGTTGACTACAGCAATATGAGTATTACACATATCAACATTATCTTCACGTTTTATAAGAGCCAAAGTCGTTCTTATTGTCGCTGTGTTTGCCGAAGTCAGGTATAAAGAATGGTTGCTACAAATTTTACAAAACCTTTTTTTTTTCGTCTCACTTTGATAATGTAACCGTTTGTTGTACTTGACTTTGCAGAACGAATCAAAAATAAGAACGGCTGTGTCTTCGATAAAACGCATATGTAACGGTGATATGTGTAATACTCTTATTGCTACAGCGAACGTAAAATTAGCCTTGATTTATATAATGTTAAAGCGGATTGCATACATACGCCTGAAAGACTGGCACGGCCACGACGCGTAGTGAGATCCACAACGTCGAAAGGTTACAGCTGGAATACTTCCTCCCTCGCGGAAAGATGGTCGCTACCCTTCTTACCCCTTTTCCAAAAACTTCGAAAGAGCCTTGGACGGGCCTCGTTTACAGGCGCGAGAGGTCTGTTATTACGGAGGTGCCCTCATTTATCCCGTCTGCCGAGGGGCGTGGGTGCGACCGCACGTCCATCTGGCGCTGTAGAGACGCCACCGAGATCACAAATTACCCTCCCCTCAAGGCGCTTGGTATTTATACAACCACCCCTCCTGGCGCCAACATTTCCCAACCCTCTACCCTCTATTTTACCCTCCCCGGATCCTCCCCAGAAATGACCCCCGTTCCCGCAGAAACGCATCGGCACCTCCTCCTTCCTTGTTTCCGAGCCTCGAGGAGATCTGACAGGAATAGCCCCTTTCCCCGCAAGATGACAGGAAACGTCGTGGGAGCGAAATATTTCTGCCACGTCCTGGTCCTTTGCCCCCCCCCCCCCCCCC
>PNEQ01135619.1:0-14201 GCA_003012365.1 Medauroidea extradentata
CCGCAAGCCTGCTTCACACGGTCACGAATCTCGCCGCAAGCCTGCTTCACACGACTCACCATACATGTTTCTACTCATAAAATTCACATTTTTCGTGGAATTGTTTTGCGATTTTTTGACGGTTCCTCAAAAAGACTTCGCTATAACCGTGTTTTCGCTATTTCCGTGTTCGCTATGACGGGATTCTACTGTATATACAAATTGACAAATGCTCTACAGTTCTAGTAAAAATTTTTCTGTACCAAAAATTAACTGCTGGATGTTATGATATCAACAAGGAATAACTTCCAGTCTTTAACATAAATTCAATTCATTGCACTCAAGGATACATATTAAGTTGCAAGGGGCTGGTGCAAGGTCATTTGATACCCTAGGTAAATTGCCTGCTGATGCCTCTTTCCCCCATCTTTCCGGAATTGGTAATCTTAATGTCATATTTTTGCTGGTTGTTCAAAGTACTTGAAAAGTTTTTGAATTAGTATTTTTATATTTCCAAAAATTTCAAATAAAAAACCCGAGGCAAAAAGTACACTTAAATTGCCACAAAAAAAGGTAGCATACATAAAGTGCCAAACCATCAAACTAAACTACAATAACTACTAGTACCTTGAGCTACTGCTACATGTATTGCTAGAATATGGACACCTGTAAAAGTACTTTTGATACTATATCAAGAGTGCCCATTGCGATAACTAGCAAACACTGACAGACATTGAAACATTCCTGTTACTAGTCAATCAATGCTTCTTACTCATGAGATACGAACCAAAAATCTACTTTTCCCGACTTTGTAAATCCTAATCATGTCATTATATAGTAAGTATTTGTTTATCATGTTAATACTAATGGACAGGTACAAATTTATATAAAATACAATTTTCATTGGTTTCACATTATGCAACGGATTGTAAAAGGCTGGGTCTGCTGTCTACTGCTCTGCTGCCCCTGGCTTCTTGGAGCCCTAAGTGGTCACCTTGTTTGTCTATTAGCACCAGCACTGTAACTATGTTTAATTTTATGAAAAAGATTATTTGCTCTTTGGTTAATAGAAAATCTGGGTTCCATAATAAATAAAATAATAAACTAGACAAGAGAATTTTTCCTTTTGTCAGTCGTAGGACGCGAGTCTCTAGAAGACTACATGACTCCTGAGTTAGCACAAAGTATCTGAAGCTAGTAACTCAAAATGACATAAAAAGGTTCTACCATGTCGAGCACCAACTGTAACTTCATAACACTGATTTGACGGTAAAGAAAGTAAACTTCTCTTGTAAGTGAATGATCCTAATTTACTAGCCAACCAGTATCAAGCAAACGCTGCCATCTTACAACAAACTTATCACGCTACTCAATTCCAATTATCTAGAATAATTGAGAAGAGCGATGTCACTGATAATTGAAAGTCGTGAGTAATCCATAAATTACACTTAATATCAATACACACAATGTAAAAATATACTAAGCACCACACAATGATATATAAAATACAGTAAATTAATATCTAGAATATAAGTATAATATTTAAATAATTTATAATAATAATTGTACCTGAAGTCTATTTAGTATGTATTATGATGATGTCATAACATAATTATAAATAGTTTGTGTTACAAATTTCTAACTTATGTATATAAGCACATTTTATTGTGACTTGTCCAATAGCCATTGACTGTGTGATCATGACTCTACTGGATGTATTAAATAAATAAAAAAATAAAATAAAACACTATGCCTTATGCATATTTTAACAGATAACTCTTATAGTATAAATCATGCATTCGTGCAGAAATTACAATAAAATTCCAGTGAACGAATGATTATGATATTGACAGTAACAAAACAAACAATGATTATGATAGTAAAATAACAATAAAATAATAATTATTATAAATCTTATAACTGAATGCTTCCTTTTTCCTCATCAAGAATACACACACAGTATTAACAGTCGAAGAAAATTTGTAAATGGAAAAATTATTCAGAATTTTTTCAAATTACCTTCCTTTCTTTTCCTTGGCAGGTAATTTTTAGATTTCTCAAAGTAAAATCAGCATACACCTGCTCGTTTTCAGTCACAATAGTCACATTTCCATAAGTTGTCTCCTTCCCACAATCTGGCCAATAATGCTCACATTTTTTCTGCAAAAGAAAACCACAACCAGGGGCATAGTTTAGAAAACATTTACATGAAAAAATTTTTGTGATCACTACACTTTGGCCATCATTTAAGTTTTTGAAAATTAATTAGAACAAAGAATAAAATGTCTGCAGTTTCAATGTACACTTGACTCAGAATCTTTGAGCATTTTATCATTTGTCAGTTGGAATTAGGGCTGTTGTTAGGTTCAGAAAAGAAGGGAGAAGGCATAGGTCCCCTTTGCCCCCCATTGCCCTTAAATCCTCCAGTGACCACAACAACTGAAATAATAATGTACAAATCAGTTTTACAATGTGCTGAATACTACTCAGAGGCATGTTTACTTAGTTTTTGTCCAAAAACAAAAGAGAGAGAAGGGGGGGGGGGGAGGGAATTTTACTTCCACAGTCATTTTGTATGTATGCATGAATTAAGCCTCACTGTGACAGACTGACAGGAAAGAAAGCAAAGGCCACTATAAAAAAGAAGTACCACGGATAAGAAGTTAAGAAAATAAACAAAAATATTCATAAATGTGTGGTGATACGGCTTGGCTCATTTGGACGGAGAGTCTGCCCTCCCCATTCATGCAGCAGCATTTAGAAATCAGCTCGCCTAGGAAGAAAAGTGTTATGACAACACGTTCTGATGGCAGCACCTGCATAATACTGACAGCTGCATCTCAGTTTACATGAGGATGGGAGCTACCATTGATTACTATCAGATTTGCAAGGGATTTATCACGCTGATGTTCAATATCATTCACACAATGGGACTATATACACGTTTAGTCTCATGATTGAAGCAGTATGTTCTTGCTTTATACCATCCACAAAGCTTCGTCTGGTGCCCGGCTGGTTTATTCCAGAAGAAGTAGAAACTTAATATTTTTTAGGGCACAGCCACGATGTCTGCAGGTGCACGTAACTTGTGATAAGTACTCTGGGTACAAAAGAGGGCGTGTATAACCCAGAGATCAGAAGTGTGAATGACAAGGCTGGAAAATATCTCTCATGATGGGAAGAATATGGACTGTATTTTGTCTGTGGAGCAACAAGTGACACTGTTGTGCCAAATACAGTGGCGCAGCGAGGTGGGTTTAACCTAGAATAAAAAATATAATGAACACCGGCCACACCTTTAAAGTAGGGAGTATGGGATCCTCACACGAGAAAATTTGGATTTCAAGGTGCAAAATAGTGTTATTTTAGCAGCTTTCTGTAACAAGACATTAGTCAAAATATTTTTAATACAATTTATTTTTTCCAATTTTATGCTACTAATTGTGGAGGGGTGGGGGTTAGAACCCCCAAAAAACCCCTGGCTACCTCCATGGCCAAATAAACAGCTGAATTCCACTACACCCACCTTTCACTTGAAACGATCACCTGTTCCATCTATATTCTGTATCACATTCTGTTTTCCAAGGCACTCCCAACATTCAAGGTGCCCCTAGCAGGTTGCTGCTGTAGCTGCTATCACCAGTACCACCCAGCAGTTCGTTGATGATAGGATCTAGACAAAGGCCGCAATGTGGAGGCAAGTGTACATCAAGTAACTGCATCAGCACACACAGGTAAGGTACTGGCTAGTTTGGGAGAGGGCACAAGTCCAGTTCCTGCCGGATGCTCTGAAGCCAATACAGCCATCATTGATCTTATCATGCCCACAGGGGAGTTAGGATTGCAAGAGTCCCTAACAGATAGACTGTGTCAGAACTAAGTGTATGACGCTGCTGGATCACAATCAGGAAAATCCCTAAAACGTAGTGTAAGATTACAGCTAGGAATGAGCTTCCACCATTATCAACAATGACCTAACTGAAAAATATTAACACTACAGTTTTCCAGTAGAACCCCCATTACTGTACTTACAAGTATGGAAGCCCTGTCTCAATCCATCCAGAGGGTACTTTCTTGTTCCTTCTGCCTGCCAGGGTTAATTTACAGCAAGGTTAGTTTATTGCACACTTAGGTAACTGGCCTCATATGTCATCCTAGGGCCTGTGATAATTTGTAAGGAACATGGTGAAATGGAAATTTAAAGGTCTGTGCACATGCTCCATGGTAAAGTGTTAAATATGCAAACTAGTATGTATGAAGCATAAGCAAATATGTACTGCACACCAATTCCAAACACTTATTTACTTTGCCATTCTCCAAAACATTAGCCAGCATAGATATAATGTGGACTTGTTCCTGCCAAACCATCCGCCAGAAGTCATCCACAGTGTTGGGTTTGGGGCCCTGAGTGGCAATATACATCTTCTTTGTTTTATAGCCCTGAAATATAAAACACAATTGTATCCATCAGTTCACTTTAAAACCTACTTAATGAGATGTCATCCGACATGTAACATGAATAACTAAATGTAAATATTAAACAAAACACATGCAACATTATTTCATGTCTACTCACATCTATATAGTTTGCATTGATGTAATCTGAATGTTCAACACCTGGAAGTTCTTCCAAAATCACTCTGCTATGGTCATCTGGGCAAAGAATGAAAGAAAAAAAAGAGATGGCTGATTAAAGTATTATTTATTACATAATTATTTTAAATACTGATATCTTGACCAACTAAAAAGGTTATCATAAACAAGACTATTTGCTAAAAATGGCAAATGGCATGTAGTGCTATGATAATGTACTGCCTACCTCAGAGCTCCGGCTAAAGCAAGGGTAGGATATAAAATGATAGTTATAAATACCTGCGAGTTAACATCTTTGAATACTGGTTTCTGTGCATAGACTCTAATTTACACAACACGCACTATAATACTTTTGAATGTGTTTTATCAGAAACCCATATCTATTGCACAACGGACAAACATAACAACACTTCTAAGCTAAGCGGCGAAAGCTGAAAACCTAACTCTAATGCCACCTGTCGGTGGAATTTTGAACTACGTCAGCACACGGAGTGCTAGACGCAGTTCGATAATGACTGTTGAAGTTGAATGGCCCGGATGCATCACTTTCTACTGGAGTTAATTAAGTAAAATTATACAGGCAATAGGTATGTCAATAATATCATACATAAATATTTTAAAGTATATTAAATACGGAGAGGTTGATTCCATTTGATGTTCTTTCAGTAATGTTGTATTTAAATATAAAATACAGTCTGTCTCATGAAAGAATTCCATATTTTGACATTTCTCTTCTGAGAAATGTACCTGGCTGTTCCATTGTTTGGAGCTTTAAACCTACCTGGCTTCCTGGAAAAGCAAGGTCTACACAATCCTGTTTACAGACGCACTTCTCAGACGTGAACTGTCAAAATGTAGAATTCTTTCTTGAGATAGACTATACACGGAACTACATGTGATAACTCGTTGCCAACTGTACAAGCAATAATGTAACTGTTGTCAATATATTGTATGCAGCAAATGCTAGTGATTTTTTTCAAAGGTTAAATCTTAAGCGCTCACTTTATCCCGAATGACCTATATTTTTAATTTCTTCCCCAAATTGTTTATTCACACATATACCATTATTTTCATCTTCCCAATACAGAAAATTATTTTTGTCCAAAAGTGACATTGTGAAAGGTGATCGAGTGACACATAATATAATTAAGCATGTAAGTCTTTATCACTGTTCTTACCAAGGGCCCCAAAGAAGATAGCACCCTTAACAATCCCAAGACTTAATGTGTTAATAAAGTCAACTCCATTACTCTCTCTAAACATGATACATGACAGAAATAAGTGAGCGAGAGATTTTGGTCAGCACTCAACATCGAGGTCTTCAGCATTGGTGAGGGGTGACATGAGGTGAGCATGAAGCAGCACCGGAATGAAAGGGTGGGGCAAACAGGAGATCCCTGAGAAAACCCAATGACCAAATGCATCGTCCAGCACGACTCCCACATGCCAAAATCCAGGAACTGATCCCATCGGGAATCGAACACAGATTGCCTTGGTGGGAGGCGAATGGCCTGACCATTTGGCCACCGTGACCCCTATGACAGAAATAAGAATGAACTTCCAGTAACTGGTATACTGTGGACAGCAAACATACGTAAAAACTAGAATCCAAGTGGTGTGAGCTTTGTGAAAAGTGAGGTGAGACAATACCCAAAGCAGCCAACAAGATTCTATATGAAATAACAAATGCAGATGGGTGAATAACTGAAGAGCTGGATTACCTGAAGTAAGACATTAAGGGAAACGTAAAAATATTGGGCATTTGAGCAATATAATACTACAATCAAAGCTCTTTAATACAAACCTGAAGGGACTAAAATTTTGGCTGTTTGTAATAATGAGGTTTATATTAACAGGTGTTCACTAAAACCTTAAAATGTTTCTAAAATTTTGGTCACACTGTTTAGCCCCACAAATCAAATAGTATTTTCACCACAATGACTTCCTTTTACTTGAGAACTTTGATATATCATGGTTTAATGCATAAACAAAATTTTAATTAAACATTAAAGTAATTATTTTATTTCTTGTCCTATTCCAAGGGGAATAAAAATTGCTTTGCGTTAGTGAGAACTTGGTAATAACAGGGTTTGTATTAACGAGGTTCCACAGTAATGTATATATTTAATTAGCTCATCAATAAACTTGGAAATTTGATATGAACGAGTGAGGTCCTTATGAATAAGATGGGTGATTATAATCCACATCTATTGCCTCTCGTTTCTGAGCGTAAGGGATGCTACTAAGGACACAAACAGCTGGAGGACTGTCCAGAAAACTACAACTATAAGTAACCGGAAGGGGAATACTTCGGACTATAAGCTGGGAGGAACGTCAAAATGAGGTAAGGAACGCTGAAAAAACTAGGGCAGCAGGACCGTCAATATTGAAATGACGCACCGTAATGCCGAACCCTTTGCTTTATATCAGTTCATAGATGTGAGTGTGAGTCATTTTTATTAAAAAGAATAAATATATATTAAAAAAGCAGTTGATAGCACACAACAGGAAACATGACGTTCCCAACCAGCATAACTAATTAGCCTACATACTTTCCTTAATGCGGCTGCAAATTAACCAAAAAGGTTAAATTGGTCATGTAGGTCTGGAAATAAGAAAAAATGTCTTAATTTACTCATGTCATACTATATTCTATCATGGTGGACCTACAACACTGGACTAATTCAATCCTTTGAATAAAAAAATCTAATAAATTTAGTTACAATAAATCAGTTCAAAAATTATAAAAATACATCTTAAAAAGAATGTAATCATGCCATGAAATCTTCTAAAAATTACAGAATGTAGATTATTTAAACACAAAATGAATAAATAGCATTGAATTCAAGTTACCTTACTTAGGCCTTGTGCTACATATTTGTGTAGCAAATTTAATAAAATTTAGGAAAACTGCTCAGCAGATTTCTCATCTCATCAAAATAAGATCACAGGACTTTTATTACAATGTAATAATGGTGTGAATAAAATACATTAAACTCAAGTTGCTCCCATAAGTAATATTTGTGTACTGAGTTTGTTGGAATTTGGATAGGTATACGCCATTCAGGATAAAGCGAGCACTGCATAAAGATTTCATTCAGTTATTTTGCAGCCGTCTTTACTATTTTTACAACGAAAACTTCCAGGTAACTAAAAACCAAAGTAAACATTTCAACACACTCAAAAGTTAACATATACTGATCCAATAAAACATATTTTTAATAAATTACAAGTTCAGTTGAGTGCTCAGCTTATTGCGAATAGTCTATACTTGGTTCTTTTAGGAATCTTGTGTGATAAAAAATGACACAATGTTTTATTGGCAAATGTCTAATTTCCTCCAAAGATGAAATTCCAGAATAAAAATTAAAATGTTAAACACATTATTGTTTCTTTATATTTTTACTTAAGGGTGCTCGGTACGGTATGCTAAACAGTGAGAAACATGTGTACTGTTATTGATCATTTTTCAGAGAAAAAATCAAGTTAAAGTATATCGTTTTCGGAAGTAGGTATCTTAAAGTCGTGTAACTGTCTAAGACATTTGATATATATAAAAAACTTTTAACTTTTTAAAGAAAATAAATCTGGAAAACAAGCCATTTTTTAATAATTTAGTTAACTGTAGTGGAGTAATGCAGCACGAATAATACATAAAACCATGTCTTAGACTTGTTCCTTACCATGCTGTATAGTATGTTGCAATCTGAACATTTCTGGAATAATTATTATCCTGTAAAATCATTAATTTTAATTAAATAATTTCAATTTTTTACCCGACGAAAACAGGACATCTACTAGTGGAGATATGTTGCTTCTATCCCCAGTACCTCAAGTGAACGCGGAGCAAGAGAGGATAAGTACGTGGCAACTCATGTTACCAAAACTGACAGGGATTATCTGCAGGGCCCGATCTATCAGCTAGAGACCGATTCTCACGAAAATGCCTTCAGTCGGGCGGTAAAGACGAGTGAGGTGTCATTTTATTCAGTTTTATTTATTTATTTAATTCGACTTATTTTTATATGTGCTGAAGTTACGACAATATTTCTCTAAAAAATACAAAACAAATTGCGAAACACAAATGAGAAAAAGAGGAAAAGAAAACATTACATTAGTCGTTCGCAATTCAATCATGCACAGATTCACAACAAATTAATGAAAATGATATCATCCACTGTTCACTCTGCACTATCAAAATCAGCGTTCATACTTTTAAAAAGAGCTCTTTTAAATGTAGGTTGAGACAACATTTATTTTAGATGGCGCATGCTGCAGAAACTGAAAAAGATTTAGAATAAGCACTAGTAGGCTACGATGCTTAGGTATGAGCAGCGACAGAGTGGCTTTCAAGCGGATAGGTACAAATTTTATGACGGGAAAGTAATTCAAATTTAGTTGTTAAATAGGCAGGAGATTTAGAATACAAAACATTTTTTTAGTATAAGGAGACTATGTAATTTACGCCTGTTTTCCAGTCATTGTCAGGACAAATTTTTATGACATTGTGAGATATTATTACGTATTTTAAGGTTAAAAACGTAACGTACACATGTATTTTGAATCTTCTGCAATCAAGTGGCTTGTTCGTCAGTGAGGTTGCTATAAACCAAGTAACAGCAGTCAAACAACGTAAAAATTAGTGCCTGGATAGGGTTTTTTTTTTAATGTGCAACAGAATTTTAATATTCAGGCGTTTTAGCGAGTGAAGGGTGGCCAGCGCCTTCCTTTATATGCTAGCTACGTGGAGAAACCAATTTAAAGTGCTGATCAAAATGAGTCCTAGGTTTTTCACTGAGGATGTCAACTCGATTTTCGCATTGTCAACAATAATTTTTGGAAAATCGGCAGTAGCAGTTTACTATATATTTTAAATTTTTTTTTTTTTTAAACGATATGGAAGCTACCGATTTAGATTTACGGGTTAGCATATTCGTAACCTACACAAAATACTGAATAAAATTACACCTCTTTCGTCTAGAAGGCATTCTTTCACTCAGCTGATAGAGTAACAGAGTAACAAGCTTGTTGTCTTTTCTCAATTGGTTCAATACAAGATTATGTTTAGTACGATCTATGTTTTGAAGACACTTCTATTGAAAATTGTGTATAAGTTATATAATAAAAATCAAAACTTCTTGGTATTTATTCTCCAATACACCAATAAGTAAGCATTTTAGAATAATATAATTAGAATAATAGCAAGCATAAGAGCCCCATATTCAGACTGATCCCAATTCCAGAAACCGAAAATACATTGCCATCCTTGTATAAAATTGTTACTTTCGCAATTAAAAATATCAAATTTTTCATAACAGTCTGAAGTTCACTAAAGTAAACACTTAGGACACAACCCCAACCTTCCAGAGCACAGCCTCAGTATCAGCGAATTTGTATGTAGCTGCAATAGCGGGGTTTTCTTTGGTTTATATTATTTTTATAATGTTTAGTTTCAATTATGAGGGTGTACAATCCTGCAATAAAAAACTATTCGTATTTTCAAACATTACAAGTGTTTTAAAGATTTACATGTAATATTTTTAAAATGATAAGTAAATAAAAGTAGTACAAAAGACAAGTATTAATGTGTGGTTAACAGTATATTCATTTTTCACATTTCACAGGTCTCTCTTCTTAACTAGGCTTCAGCTCAAGTGGCAGAAACTTTCCCTGCGACACACTTATAACATTGATCTTTCTAACCTGTAGTACTAGTAGGATTATCCTTAGTTCAACTCAAAGACCGTGTCCGAAATGACTATTTAGGTTATTGAATCAACCACGCGACCAGGTTAGTGCAGTAAATATTTTGGGATTTAGGGTATAAAATTTACTGAGGTGAAGTAGCCTCCAAAATTCCCTAATATTTCCATAAATTCGTCGGCTGCTGTTTACTTACGTGTTGTTTAAGCTAAAAAACATATACGTATCCATTAAGACAGTACTAACGTAAATTAAAAGCCCATTCTGTTATTTGTATGTAGCAAATACAATAATTTAGAAATAAATATCGTATTTTCTAAATAAGTCAACCCTAAAACAAAATAAGTATTATCGTAGAATTCGTAATTTAGGATGTGAAAGAAACATCTAATCAGTTTATATAGAATAACGAATAGAACATTTATTCAATAGTGAAAAATAATAATAAAAAACATCGAAATATCAACAAAAGCTTTGTTTAGGCGGTCTACACCTAGTTGCAACTTTTACGACTTCTACGCCCAAATTGCAACGTCAAGTTTTTCTTGCCGCAAGTGACGTTTTGGTTATAACAATATAAGCGTTCAAGCTGTGGGTGTAACTACAACTTAAACACCCGGTAGTTACACCTTATACACCACCTCTGCGAGGTGGAGTAGTTTGGGTGTAGAAGTCATAAAGCAGAATTCGGCGCTATTTTCGAAACGTGTTACAAGTAGCTGCATTGTTTTGAGAAGCTGGCTTTCCAGTTTTGAATCAGAACATCCGCTATATAGTAAAAACTGTATTCTGTTTGATCTGGGAGGTGTGAAAAATAAAATTTATATTTGTATTGCTATTTTTTGGTAACGTTTTGTGGGTTATTTTACTACTTGTTATGAATATGACTATATCAACTCGTAAAACTAATACAATTAATTTAAGAACGGAGATTCAGTTTCCTGTAAAACTACCTGTTATGTGACGTATGAAATGAGCTGCGTAAAGGTTATAGGACGATTTTTTTTTCTTTCAAATTTGTAATTCATGCAAAATACTGTACACATTTGCTATAATAGGTGCTGTAACAGGACGTTCATCATCGGATTCATCACCTGCATCTACCTTTTCC
Organism: Medauroidea extradentata; assembly: GCA_003012365.1. Taxonomy (NCBI): domain Eukaryota; kingdom Metazoa; phylum Arthropoda; class Insecta; order Phasmatodea; family Phasmatidae; genus Medauroidea; species Medauroidea extradentata. Next base: position 11,387 of record PNEQ01135619.1, read on the forward strand.
TGCATTAAAATATCTCGCAATATTTACGTTTACTGCCATGTCACTAACACAGAAAATAAACAAAACAATTCACACTCAACTACACAGGCATCCAGGCAGACTTTCTGCTCCTTTGGTCTCTGAACATCTGTTCAATTCCAACACAAACAAAGTCATTTATGTATTCCACAACTCAAAATTGACAAGATATTTATTTCAGTTAAATAACGTGCGTGCGCAGCCATTGTAAACAGCTGTTGCTTCGGCAAGTGTTCGGTAATGTTCGGGGGGCTGTCTCTTCGGGGACCTTCGGGCGTGCAGAGAGTTCTGTGAAAAGAGCCTCACCCGTCCAATACACCCAAGTCACCTCAGGATGTAGAAGATGTAAAAGGTACAACCCGCCTGAACAAAGCTAAGCATACAGCTTCCAACTTTGCCGCACGCAGCACTGTTTCATAACGTTAGAATCTATCCACTCTAAATTCCCAAACACTAGATATTTAAAAGCTTCGTTTCGGACATCGCTAGACACGTAATGTTGGCCAGACTGTCTGCACTATACTACACCTTCACGTAGCAGCAGTTCGCGAGAGGAATCGGTTATCGGCGCAACAATCTCCGTGCGTATCGGGTCACACACTGCTTTCTCTTGGACTCACAGTGGAAGAAGGGTCTAAAGAATATCCAAGAAAATCTACAAAGGTTAACCTAGTTTGCTGGATTGCCCTTATCGTGCCCGAAAGCCTTAAGTGAGACAAATCTGTACGTCAAAACTTACCCAACATTATTCACAACTGTATTTAGGACAGAGCAGTTAACGAAATCCTTCGAATTGGTATGTCTCTTAGCAGTCACAGATCCATACATTTTTGTTATAAATTTGTTTTTTTTAATTATATTTTTTTTTTACTAAAGCGCTTGCATATTAACGTCAGGCATTGGTATGCCTGTTTTAATTCACTTTATCTTTCAAAGGACAAACTAGAGAATACAAGCGTTTTTAACTTGAAATTCATTATCTTACTGAAAGCCATAACTAATAATTTTGTAGTTAAAAGTGATGAAACTAAATATTGAAATGTTACACATAAATACAATAATACTACCACTCAGTAAAGTCAACATTCTTGAAGAGCAAGCAGAAATTAGGGAATCAGAACAATAACGTTCCCACAATGCATGGACAGCTTAGCGCACAACTAAATTTTGCTCATGGGCTGGCATAGTGGCACACTGCCGCTCCATGCCAAGCGTGTGCCGTCACAAATTTATCCTCCAACACACGTACAATTGGAGAAAATAAAGTATGGGAACAGCAGATGCACATATGCTCACAGACTAACAAATGTGCTTTGAGAATAACATCAAAAGAAGTAAATAGGTTGCATAACTAATTTTTGATTAAGTACATTTAAGTAGGCAAAAGAACCTATTTAAATAAATATTTTCAGTGGGGTTCATATGCGAGTATGATTAAATGCAATAGACAGCACTCAACATGGATTGAAGGGTGTTTTCATTCCCATTGCACTTTTCATTTTAACTAAAGCAAATGTTTCTTCTCCTACATTAAAAACTTAAAATAAAGACAAAATGAAAACATATTTAAGTTTAACTCAAAAGATAAATTCCCCTAGTACCATACAGAAAAGTGTTTTACATTTTTACATTTATCATATCATTTTGAAGCTTATCTTACCAATTCTCCGCCACTTCACAAATAGTTTGTCAAAAGTATTTTAGGACAACTCACCATTAATCTCACCACTATAAATACTAGCATAAACACTTGCAATATGAAGAAATATGTTAAACTTATGGAATATTACATACATGCAACAAGATTTCCATAGCGATTCTTTGGCTTGTTTAGAGGCAGTTTTCCATAGGCCCACGGTTGTGTCTGTCCACGTGGAAACATCTGCAAAAGAAAAAAAAAATGCAATAAATATGTGGTGACCATGTGTGAAGATCAGTGTGCACTCACTTATTCTGTTTACACGTTGGCAATTATGATGGAAGGAGTTATTTGTGGTTCTTAGCTGTGTGTCCCGTGAAAAGGCCAGTGTATGTTGACGTCAGGAGTGTAGTGCACCTGGCTCTCGCTAGGGATGCTCGACAAACTAACATCGACGGCGAGTGTTTTAAATTGTGCCTAGTGCTGTAGTGTCAGTGAGTGGTTGATGGCTGGCTCCGTTACTTCTCAAGTTGCCGGAATGTTGAAGATATGTGGTGGGTAAAAACACACATAATAATAATCATGCCGCTATTTTGCTTGCTTTTCTAATTTTTTTTGAAACCATGTTTTCCGTGGGCCGAAATTGTAGTGTGCTCCTGCCAAGCCAGGGACTGCCAAAGTAATGCATATTTTTGAATGGAGCACTTTTTTCATTACCGTTCCTAGTTTCAGATCTCTTAATTTTCAATTTTCCTTTGTGCTCATTACAGTAGTTTGTTATAGCAGCCTCACCCACATACCCTGAGCATTCCATTGTTTAAGACAGATTGGGTTTTGAATTAATATTGGGGAGTTCATTAGATGTACCGTACTCGTATAGTAAAGATCAAAGAAAATAATTCCTTATTTTAATATCGGTAGGTGCCCCTAACTACGCTTGTAACAAGGGTCCAAGGGTTGAATTCCGCTACTAATATTTTATGAAATTATTTCAATTTAAATAACATGCATACTAGGACAGCATCAACAAGCTGATAGAGCCTAATTAATTCCTCATGGCGTGAAGTGTAACATAACCTTTTACGCAGTACAGACATTTATGATAAGTTACAATGTTTTCTGTTATACATTAGGTTACAGTGATCCCAATTTATCACA
>PNEQ01135619.1:14301-45717 GCA_003012365.1 Medauroidea extradentata
AAAAAAAAAAAAAAAAAAAAAAAAAAAAAAAAAAAAAAAAAAAAAAAAAAAAAAAAAAAAAAAAAAAAAAAAAAAAAAAAAAAAAAAAAAAAAAAAAACTAAACATTAAACAAAATATAGAAGATTTTGTCTATGCAAGCACATATGTACATGCCTACACACACATATGCACGCTCGCTTACACATACCCACACAAAATTCTCATACATGCATTTGTTCATGAAAACAATTCTGTAAATGACACACATATATGAAATCATGAAAATATTACTACATTTTAAACAAAACAGAACATAAATTTATTAATACAAACCATGTACTGCTTGTACAGCTCCCCAGATGATATTCCCTTCATTACGTAGCTTTCAAGTTCTGTGATACGCACGCGACAAGAATGTCGTTCAGGAGGCAGAGGTTGTGGCTCATCAAACAGTTCCTCGGTTTCAGACTGTGGGTCTGGATCTGGTGCTGGTGGCTTTAGAACGTAAGAATCATCTTCAACTGTGGGAAGAAACGTTTTAAGAAGGAAGTGCCACATTTATACACATGGAGAATCAGAAACACTCAGATTGTGGCCCTTAAGTCTAATTTATAACTTAATCCTGCAATCTTACATGAATAACAAACCTGCAGCATGTCACTTAACAACATGAGAACTATATATAACAGTGAAAATATAACTTTTAACGAATTAATCCTCTGCCTTATTTTCATATTCAACTCTTTTGAAATATGTATGATAATTTTTCAAAAATAAATTAGCAAATCGCGTAAATATATTAGCATATCATGTAAATATTATCACTTAGGAGTTCCACTAATAAGAGAGAGGCATAGCTTTGTTACTTTATTGAAACAAGCATATCTTTGTTATTTTATTGAAACAACTCTTCTACAATAGTGTTTGGTAATACAAGTAAGAATACCGCTAAGTCTTGAAAAGTACTACGTCATATCATGTCAATCTATGATCACAAAGGGAAATAATGGGCATAGTTGAACAATCAGTGGTTGTGAAACCTTAAATGAATGCTTAAAATTAAGTTACATTTCAAGAGAAGAAAGGCTACACTGATATAAATTATAATGACCCATGACAAAGAGTACAATGTAGAAGGAAAAGAAAAACCTAGACCATGATTGGTAACAGGGGGTGGGTGGTTATGTGATAGTATCTCCAAGTGATGACAATTCATTGGTGCACCCACACTACCGTAATTTAATAGCTGTGCACTGTGGCACACTGATCAATAATAGGATGTAAAGGAAAAATTGGGTATGTATACAAATATCACCAGTCAGCTTCAATCACTCCATGTCCATGTGTAATCAAAATGAGTGAGAGATTTTGGTCAACACTGAGGTCCCCTGTGCTGGTGAGGGTGACATGAGGTGAGTATGGACTAGCGTTAAGAGTGAGAGAGCAGGAAAAACGAGAGATCCCTAGTAAATTCGCCAACCAGAGGCATCGTCAGACACAATCCCCACGTGCGAAAGTCATGGGACAGACCTCACTGGGAATCAAACCCGGAACACCTTGGTGGGAGGCGAATGGTCTGACCATTCAGTCACCGCAGCTCCACGAGTAATCAGGCACAGTAAGGGTGTATGGAGTTTCCAGTGACTGAATCAGTGTGCTACATGGGTGGTTGATGTGTACCAACAATGATTCCCTCATGGATGGATGCTCTCCCCTCAATCCCTTAGACTGAATTCTTCAAGGTATACAGGATGAGTCAGGACAGTTTGTGTTAATTTTGCATAACCGTAGCATAGAAAAAATAAGTCAAAATATGTTTTCAATTAGTCTGTAAAGAGAACTACAGTGGGAGTAATGCTACCAATAATATCAACTATAGCATTTAATGTATTTAAATGTAGACTAACACACTCGCTTGATATTGAGCAACAACACTGAATAGTGTCAAAACAATAAAAGTCTATGTAGTTAAGGTAATTAAATTTTAAATTGTAGTTTCTGAGTAGCATTATTCTCATGATGGTCACCTTAAAGACACAGTAAAAATACAATTTTGGATTAAGTTTTTCATAACCTTCCACCACACATAATTAACATACTCCTTCCTAATTCATCCTATGTAAGAGCAGGTAACAAACCCTGTCGGTTAACATGCTACTCCTTTAAATCCAAGATCTAGGTTTCAGATTTGAGCAGTGGCTTGTCATAGGTTAGACTGGCAGCAATCTTGTTTTCATGTATCAATGCATGCATTTGTAATTAGCTTATGCACTCACTAGGCTGGAGCTTCAGATAAAGATACATACCATTTATGAAGAATTCTTGGAGTTTGGAAAGTGACAGCAAATGTAGCAAGTGAGATAGACAAGTTCCTTCTTATAGATTTGGAAAGTGACAGAAAATGTAGCAAGTGAGATAGACAAGTTCCTTCTTATAGAGTGAACACATAGACAGTTTCAAGTTTTATTTAGTGCGTAGTGGAATGTATGCATCAGAGGTTCGCATGCTTGTGCAACCTGATCTTACTGAAGGTCGCTCTTGAGTTGAGTAATGGCAGGTGCAATAGTTGCAATGCGGCACAAGGCACAGTGAGTGGTTTGCTTAGTTGAATGTACATCAGAGATTCAGAAAATAGCCTGTGTAGTGTAAAATAAACTAAGCAGCTGATTATGTAAGAAATTGTTAATGAGAGGGATTAAATTCGTTGTTACAGTGAGGTGAGAGGGTTTTACAGCCCCTTAACAACGAGGTCTTAAGAGCCAACAATGATGAAGTGAGGTGAAGAAACAGCACAACATCCACGCCCAAGCCGGGATTCGAACTCAAGACCTTTTGCACTGTAGACTGGAGCCTAACTGACAATACTAGGAGCTATTGGTCATGGTTCGTACTCCCTTGGTACAATGAAAAAACAAAGACTTCTAAGGACTTTTCTAAATATTTTTAATAACTAAAGAATGTTTTACAACATAAATAAAACTTAATGGATGATAAAAACAAAAAATTGACGAAAAACCCTATAAACTTACCATATATAAAAAACGTTAAACAAATATTAGTCTGATAGCGCTGGTAACAGTTACACGGTACAGTTTTGATTGCTAAAGCTTTGTCTGATTCTCATACCATATACAAATTAACTAATGTTGTACTGGACACCAAAACCACCATAGAGACATAAGAGATCCAAAGTTGTACTGCATGCCATAAATATTGGTGAACTCTAGCACAGGACAGTCTACTACAAACACAAGTTTGAAAAAAAAAATTACAAAACTAATGAATTTTAATGACTATCTGATAAAATAAGAGCTTTTAAGGCCCTTAAAATGAATGTTAACAATTAAGGACTTTTTAAGGTCTTCTAAGGCCTGAACGAACCCTGTATTGCAACACAATGATTGATGAGTTTGGAGGTAACATGCTTACATACAAGACTCATCTTCGTAAGTGAATAAACAGGGTAGCCATCTACTGTGATAAAGAAAATTTCCTGATTTTGCTAAGCATGAAAACAACATTTTAGCAATTTATCCAACACATTTTCAAATAAAGGTTAAGATTTCAAATCTGTCTAACACTTAAATGCTATCCAGGCAGTGAATGTGATAAAAATTTAACAGAAATAACAATGAACCTGACAATGAAGCATTATCAATAAAGTATAAGGTTTTTTATTAACAAAAAATACAAAATTACTCTCAAAACTCTATTATTTTCCATCCTGTGACTTTTATGGAAGCTGTGAGATATGGACACATTCCACAGTGATTATTTATTATTTTCTTTTTGTTATTGCCACCACCATTACGTACTTTATTTCTTATTTATTTGAAAAATAACCTCACTTACTTACAGAAGGATAAAAATGTACATTTCAATGTGCGTGTGGCCACAGGCATAGGCAAATAATGTATATTTCTCATGGAGATAATTCATTGTAAAGCTGATTCACAGTTTATGAAGGTAGAGGTCTTGACACTGAGGAATAAAATGTGACTCCCTTTTTGTCGCCAAGCGTTAGTAGTAATTTAGTGGAAGATTTGTCTCGTTTTGTATTTGGCTTAACTTAAAATGTGAAGTTATCGGAATTGCGTGTATTATATAGAAGAAAAAAATTTCAAAAAGTTCATCACTTATAATGTTACCTTTTCTATGGAAGAATCAAAAGAGAGAAGAAAAAAAAATTAAAAAGTGTTGTTGAAAATGGAACATGAGAGTTTCTGTAATTAATTACTTGTGAATGGTGACAATTCCACAGCTGTTGCAGAACAGGTCAGCTTTCAGAAGGTAAAATGAGGGCAGTGGTAGTAATTAATAAATGCATTTATTTGACTTGTGGATACCAAATTGTTACCAAACTTATTCATGTTGCGTGATGCCTACATAATAGTTACCCTTACATTCATTCTGTGGTGTTAAACTCAAAGTTAAAAATAACTCATTGCTCTCTAGCCAGAGGAAATTAATTTATAAACACCACAAAGCTCAAAATGAGACTGGCAAGGAAGTTCCCTGAAATTTCCCTGATGGACTAAAAATTCCCTGGAAATTTCCCTGATATTTCCATGTGGTCACAATATTCTAGATAACTCCTGGTATTCCCGATCTCTGGCAACCTTGGGGCAGTCTGTTAAAAGGGAAGTCATCCGGGAAGCTGCCTGCATCAGACATAAATGTGAAAATAATTCCAGCATCCTGTATGTGTTACCCAAAAAAGTAATTAGTAAGGGGCAGTTTCAAGTTAGGGATTCTGGAGTTGATAGTACACAAAGTGAAATGTAAACGGTTTTGCTAGTACACATATTAAGTTACAACTTTTGCATGAAGTTTAACCTGGACAAACAAGGAAGAGTTAAATTCACTATCTGCATGCTAAACGAAATTGAGGAAGACGAAGACTTCATGAAACACGTATTTTTACTGAAGAAGGGAAATATCATATGAGTGGGGCTGTGAGTAGTCATAACTGAGCATCTGTGAAAAGGAGCGACCAAACGCAGTTATCCAACATCTGCATGACTTGCTAAATGTTAAAGTTTGGTGCGGTTTGATGTACGACCATGTTGTGGGATGTTTAATCTTTGCCGAAAACAATTTCTAATAATGTTTACTGTCACTTGCTAGAAATCTCTGTGCTTCTGTAATTTGCTGACAATGACACAGTTAAGGATTCAAATTTTTGTCAACAAGATGCATTACAACAATCGGGGAACATGTGTTAGATATACAATTTCTGAACAGATGAATGGGTAGAGGCAGACTAATCACGTGGCTGCCAAAAGTCTAGATATAAATATCTTAGATTTCTTTTCTTGGGGAATGTAAGAAAATGGTGTACGCTGAGAAGATACGTGATGTTCGACACCTGCGTCAACGCAACACTGCAGCAGTTGAAGCCATACCACCTAACATACTATCACGAACATTGAAGGAGATCAAATATAATTTTAAAGTGTGCAGATCCATAAATCGGGTGCACATCGAAGTTTACTGAACATCGCACAAACTTGAAGGTAGGGATGTCTCTTATTATATTGTTGTGATAGTAATATAATTGCTTCATACTGAAAACTGCTCATGTAACCCTGGAGTTCTTCTATAACATCCAGTATTTAGGGTTGAAACTCACACCATCCTGTACTTAGGGTTAAAACCCACTATGAGTCAGAAGGTAACTGTATATTACAAAAGAAACTTCGGCCGGGTAGCAAGATTAGAACAGTAAACAAAAAGTTTGTGTGAATTATGACAGGTATTCTTTCTTTGCAAACTTGAACATCACTCCTAAATCTGTTTGTCTTCTGGGGAATGGCATGGTAGGGGTCGCATGACTGGGATTTGGAGGCAAGTGACAGCTTGGTGCACTCACCAGGGACTTAAGACCTTGTTAACAAGCTTATATCTATGTGGGAGGGCTCGTTCTACTAATGACAGGCTCAGCTCTTTTGACAGGCAGAGTGTAGCACTCACCTGGGCACCTGCCCTATCCAAAAAAAATAATGATGCTACACAGGTTAATGTTTTTGAAGGATTACGAACTACTCTTTGTTTTATAGATTAGCAGGTGCCTATAATTTTAATACACATACAAACATACTGTAAATGTCAAAATAATTAACTAATTCACAATGTTTGTGCAAAATCACTAATTCTCTTAAAAATATACACAATACCTTTTTGATGTGTTAGCTGTATTGCTAGCTTCGATCTTGAAAGCGATGGTAATGTATACCTAGGAGGAAAAAATTACAGATTTATTATTAACATAAATTTTGTTTAAATTTATGAAAAATATAAATAATAGAAGTCAATATCAGTAATAAACCTCAATTACAGTGTTATAAAATCCTGTCAAATATTTTGACAAGAAATAATATTTCATAATTTAATTTTTACCACTTCTTTAAATAAATGTTATTTGAATGCCTCAGTTCCTCAAAACTGTAATAAAATAAATACTATCAAATAAAATTTTTTTTCCCAAAAGTATTACTTTATATACCATCAGAACAATTAAATGCTACAAAGTTACATTATTCCATATTTCCAAATAGAATTTGTAAACATCGGACAATAGGAGTCATGGGTACTTGGCGCATGGGCAGTGTTGGAGGGTTTCACTCAAATCCTTATTTACACGAAACAGCTTAATTTATTTCTACTGTGGTTATCTACGAACAGAAAACAAACTTGAAACTGTACCTCTTACTTTTTAAAAATTCAGTACGCGTATTAGAAACATGTGTTTGGTACCCCTCAAATTGGCTAAAAATTGCTCTATTAGGCAGCTGTAACTCCTAAAATTATACCTGAATTTGTAAAGTGCAAACGAGATGCGTGCATTAACCTTTACTTCATACTAACTAAAAATATAATTTTGGAGTCACCACTTAAAAGTCCCATAGCAAAATTACTTCTCCAAAACCTTGCATGCCAGTTTAGCTCACTGTGAATAGAGGCAATATGTTTCTTGCCGAGCATGGTACTCTGGCTTTTATTGCTCCACTGCTCTCATGCATAAAATGAAGAAATTTGAAACCAGTATACGATACTTGTAAGCAAAATACAGTAATATGTTGTAAAATATTCTAAATATATATTTTCAGAAAAATGAACACATGCAAACGTATGTTAAATTTAGTGACCGTACACAATTATGTATAATGAGACAAGTTAGTAATTGACCTTGCCTAGTTCCGTTCCGCACATACCGTCCCTCCCTAACTTTCTCCCTTCTTTCCCCTCTGACTCTTCTGCACATATGGGATGAAGAACGCCTTACCTTCCTCGAGGACAACTTACACGAACACACTGCACACTCTTCGCGTGGTGGCTGAAAAAGTATTTGCGCTAATGAGATATTTGTTGTCGCATCTTGCCTACCGCATTGTGTTTGACGCACAATGGTGATTGTAGCGTTACAGGGGATGATTTGGTTGACATACTAATAAAATGAACATTCGGAATCTTCAGTTCAAGGGTAAAAACACCTTATTCGTACTGTGGAATCCCTCAAAACTACCAAAAATGACATATTCATTCAGTTTTCTATAACTAAAAAACGTTATTGACCAGATGCATAAGACACATCTATCGAAGCATGCATTTAACTTTTCTAAAATCATCCCATCAATAAACAAAATGTCACAGTCACAGATAAAAGCCTCATAAGATATTGTAACCTAAGAAACAACTGTATGTCTATTGAGGGCATTGCACTTGCAGGTGATACAACACTACATGCGCCTGGCAGTCGCAGTCTTAGCCCTCCATAAATTACTTGTGTTAAAGAAGCAAAAAATTACAAAGGGCCTCTTTAGAGAAATAAGACATTTAGGCCATATTATTCACAGATATGCTAACATACAATATTTTCTCCAAAAAGTGTGCAAAGTTAGTTAGTTTTTTTTTTAATAACAGCTCTACAAATTATCTTCTCTGCAACTTTTTAAATCATTCTTTTTTATTTGCAGAATAGAATGTCCCAGAGAGCATAGCTCTATTGAGGGACTATAAATATGCTTACATGCGGCTATTGGGTACATTAATTATACAATGTGGCTTTACCTTTCAGCTTTTTACATATAAACCTACACAGAATAGCTTAGAACATAATATAACACAATCTGCCTTTAGATTTCCTACTACATATATGGTACATTATAGCTGCTTATTCACTAGTGTTGCTACAGTACAGAGCAAATGAGATTTGTGTAGCACATATACAATGCAGCAATGCAATATACAGTACCTATATAATGGACTACAATTACTCAAAATTACTGCACAAAGACATTAGTTGTATAATTAAGACTATAAATCTTATCACAATCTTAATTTGTTACTTACCGGTACTTTCAAACTACTTACTGTGGGTGCCTTAATTCACATAGTCTTATAACAAATCATACATTGTCAGTCTTAAAACATTCATTTCATATTCACAGTCTCTATACTTATTTTACCCATTGAAAAATTAAATTATTTTTCCTTGTTAGATTTAACACTAATTATAATAACAAAAATTAATGAATATTTGCAAGTGTAAAAAGTATTATTTCAAGCATTAAATGTAAAAAAAACCTTATAACAAAGTTGAGTCAAAATGAATGTTGATGAGTAGGGCCATGAACATTTCGCGAAAAGAATTTTGGCCCAGTTTGTTTCAGTGCCTTACCTGCACATCTGCAGTTTTGCTTCTTGGTTACTGGCAACGTGTCTGTGTGAAGTGATGTCTCTCGTTTGACTGTGCCAATCACAGTAAGGTTACTGCAACACAACACGTCTGTAATTTGCGGGTAGAACCTCAAAACATGCGAGAATTAAAATATCCAATCACTGACCATGAAGCAGAACTGTAGATGTATACATAAGGCACTGAAACAAAAAACTGCAAAATTCTTTTCGCGAAAAATTCATGGCCCTATTGATGAGGTATTAGTACACCATTCCCTTAATAAGTAATCTTAATCTCCAAGCAAACAGAGCATTTATTCGCATAGGCTTTACAACCTGCATAGATGTTATAGACAGCAGTAAAATATCCAACAAAAAAATGGGTAATTTTTCTTCTAGACTGACACTTTTTCCATAGAAAACCAAGGCGTTTCAACAATCTACGCAAGTACTCTTCACTATGCTATAGCAGTTGTCCATAATTCATTGCTAACTCAATAACAGAAACTAATTTATTAAATAATTTTACTGAATGTTACTATGTAACTGTACACTAAGTCCATTTAACTAATGAGTTATCTACACAACACATCTAAAATAATACAATTACACAAAAACAATGTCTCTTACCTCCTTTTGTAAATGAAGTACCCTAGAATAGGTACAATGATTAGCAGCAGCAAAAAAAACACCAACAGGCCATAATTGACTCCTGAATCATCTGCAACGTAATTCCTGGGATCTGGCAAAAGAAATATGCTCTGTGGCAGCTCAAGAGTAGCAAATGTTCTGTTGTCTTCTTGCTGGTTCACTACCACCACAACTATTTTATAATCTGTTTTAACCTTTAGAGGACGATTTACATATTCTTTTCCAGAAAAGTAACCAATTGAATTTGTGTTGTTACCAACCGTAAAATTCGTTTCCGAAAACTCTGGCTGAAATATTTTACAAACAAACTTTAGTTTACATTTCAGAAACTTCTTAATTATTTAAAAAAAAAAAAAGACACACAACTAATAACAGAATTCAGTCACGAAAAAAGTACATCAGATATTCCTGGAGCAATAAAGTAAGTATGTAACTTCTGCAATATGCAAAGAAACTGATGCAGTTGTGGCATTTTTTTGCTGGAATTGATAGACACATTTTCAATAATCCATCAGCATGCCACCAGTTGGTTAGAAGGAAGACCACGACTGCAGCAAACAAGTTAACACTAATAAACAATGAAAATGGCTAACTGCTCAAAATAAGAGTTTGGTACACCTCATGACTTAGACTAAAATTTGTCACTATTGCATCAATAAACATAAAACAAGTGTAGAGTAAACAAATATGGTAGCAAATGCATGTAACAATCAGAGTTCTAATGCCCACAAACTGTGACACTCCAGCCAATGGTCATTTTTCAGAACGCAACAAATTAAGTGTAGAAAAACATGTAGGATATGATTCCTGCCTTTACAATGCATAAAAAGCACCTACCTACAAAATTTGTTATTTATTTAAGGCATGTGATACCTGTCCAGGAGCTCAATGGTTAAAAGATTTGTAATTTCAATAATTTTAGAGGCCTCAACAGCGGTGTGGTCAGCCCGCTCACTTCCTATCAAGGGGATCCGGCTTTGATCCACAGCGGGGTCAGTCCCCTGATGTTTGTACATGGGGATTGTGCAGATTGATATGGTTGGCCAACTGGTTTTCCTGGGGATCTCCCGCTTCCCCCACCCTTCTCATTCTGGCGCTTCTCCATCGTAGGGTCTCAATCCATGTAATGCTTCATGGTACACAGATTGCTTACGGGTACCCACTAATAAAATCTGCATTCAGGGTACGCCATCATGTCATAAGTCATGAGTAACTGAAATGGCCAGATTATGAAGTGTGTATTAAATTAAACCAGTTTAATGCTGCTGTTTTGATTTAACTGTACTGGCCTCCTAGAATTATTTTGTACTATTTAGGACACATTAATACAATAACACATTTTCTACAAGCACAATTGGACATGTAAAAACAACACACTGAAAGCAGAGGATTATATTAATACACTTTACAGGCTTAAAAGTTCATGTCACACTCTATAACACAGTTTTAAACTAGGTCAATCATACTTTATATTAAGGTCATGACTAGAACTTTTACTATGATTTCAATAATATTGTTTTAATATACCAGCATATAAGAATTAGTACACTGCTTTAACATTAACATATAATTAAGTAAACTTTAATTTTTAGTGTAATAATACTCTCTCCAGTTTTTTTGTACTACTCAATTTATTACAAATTTTGTTATGAAAATAAGCCAAAATCAAACTAAATATATTTCTAAGGGCAAACTGTGCATTTTGCCAAAGTATTTGTGTGTTGTATGATTGCAAACAGTTTCTCTGACTGTGGTTCCTTCCCAGCGCATCGTTCTCGGCCCTTTCAACGCTCCAACGGTCGTTGTGTCTTCGGTAAGTTGACTTTTCAGTTTTGTTAGAATTAGTATTGATTGAAGTAGTTTGCTCCTTCTGAGCTGTAATTCGCGTGTCTACATCCAGTTTCTTTTCCTTACCTCTTAGTAAAGGATGCCGTTGGGGAGTCGAAAGGGACCGAGATGAACAACATGGTACGCCCTTTCTTTTTAATGTGTGATGTTGATTTTTGTGTTATGTATTAGCCATATGGGTGCTTTTGGATAATGTGTATTTTTGATACTGATTTGTTACTATCCTGTACCGCTATTGTCTTGAATGTCAAAATTATACGCTTGAACTACACCTATGTGAACTACATCATATTTATTGGACAGAGTATTTTTAATTAAAAAATAAAACAGAAATAAAATTGCCGCTAGTGTGCTGTTTTGAAATTCTGCGTTTGTGCAGTTTGTAGGCAGTAGAGGACTGAGTTACTTGATTTACAAGTAAGGTTAAGAAGTTAATGTAATACGCAAATTTGATCCCTTTATTGTATTAGTTTTTATATAACATGAATTTACGAAGAATGTCTAAGCAAATAATTTGCTCTAAAACATTTTAAGATAGTTTGGCAAAGCAGTTTTAGAATATGTATATGAAAACACATCGTCACATACTTTACTATAACCACAGAAAAAAAAAACATATGTAAAATATGGAAAATGTAAGAAATTTACAATATCTAAATATCATGATGTCAAATACCAGAGATCAATTAGAAACATAAAAAAAAATAGCGGCTTACTCATACCACTCAAACCAAAATAACGAACAGCTGACAACAGCGGCTATTTTCGAACATAGCCTACATAAACATCGTAAACAACAGGTGCTAGTTCTCACACTCGTACACGTTATTACGGTTACTGTCATGGCATACATGTTTGCATCATAAACTGACCTTTAAACTTACAAGTCAAATTGTTTTTATTGATAGCTTTGTGTAGCTTTGAACCATGTGGTCTTCAGAACGGTTTAAGATGAAATGGTTTGGGTATGTAACAAATCTGAAATGCACAAGCAGACAAAACTAGAGATCCGCAAAAAAAAAAAACACCAGTCAGATACATTGTGTGCACGACTGCCACATCTGAAAATCTGGGGATGACCCACTAGATATCAAACTCAAACTTGCTGTAGAACACGAATTGCAATGTTGGTAAATTAAACCTCTGGCCTACAACCTGCCCCTACAAAACTTTGCTGGCTGCAAGCTCACATTTGTGAGACTCAGGAAAGGAAATGGTTGGTGGCTAGTACTCTCCCTACACAATTGCTAAATTTGATTGACAGGTCTCTGAAAGCTTTCTCATAAATTGTTATACAAATTTTTATTCCTGTAGCAATATTTGACATTTCTCAATACAGAAAATGATTTTTTTTTTTAAAGAGATATCTTGTAAAAGCCTCACCGAATATGTCTAATTTAACACGTAAAACCCTATTCTTGCTCATATCAAAACCAATTAGACAAGACGTTGGCAGCTCCTTCCCCCGCTGAACATATACCAAATGATAGCCCGGCAAGGAACTCCTCTGTTCACAATTGTGATACAATGCCTCAACCAAGTCTTATAAAGCCTAAAACCAGAACCTGAACACCCTAATTCACATAAATTAATTTTGATACGAGGATCTTCGGAAGTTAGGGTATCACCACTGGCATGGTTGTCACCTGATGTACACTAACTGCTAGGCTTAACATTGTAGCAATGGAACACTCTACCTGTAAATACTGTGTTAAGGTCACCTAAAACACAAAATGCCAAACACTACAAAACCGAAAAATCTACTTGCAAATAACCATACCATACCATACCATATGAACTAGCTCACGATCTACCAAAACAGCAGCCCAATTCAATCCAGTGATTAAGATCTAGGATTTTTATCGTAAAACACTTTCACAACTTTAATGAACAAACTACTGTACATGGCTGAAATCTTACTACTACTTAATTTAAAATAAGAGCCTATCCTACAAAGGTAAATAAAACCTGACTAAGTATCTACAGCTATTTAGAGTCACCTTGTACTCTACAATCCTTGGTTGCTCGTTCATGTCTCTGCTGTCTTTGGAAATTTTCAAACCCTTTAGCGTTAGAAAAATCAGTGCATTAAAAAGACATCAAAAGCCTGTAATCTTGCTTTGGACGTCTACAAATAGGGTCTGAACTGACCTCACTCACTACCTAACAAATGGAAATCAAGAAGTCTAGAAGGCGGCAGTGGGTAAAGCGGGCTGCAGTCCAGAAGGATGGAGAGGTGAAAGGAATTCAACAACAAAACACACGCTGCACCATAAATTATGGGTCACATAAGAGCTACTTAACACTTTAAAGAATATGCTGCAATCAAAAACTCAATAATAAAAAAATCTTGACACTTTCAAGCTAAAAATTGCCTGCTTTAGTACGAGAAACCAATGTTACCATAACGTACCAAACAGTGTCTTTCAGCTACAGGGGCGGATCCAGTTCTGGGACCTAGGAGGTCCATGCCTCAAAAAGTAGAAACATCCATGCCCCAAGCATAAAAGGGCGGTTTCGGGAGTCATCGCCAGAAAAATTTGGATTATAAGGTGCAAAATGATGCTGTTTAAGGAGTCTATGAACAAAAAAAATAAGAAAAGAAAAACGCTTGAAGAAATGGTAATATGTATTATTAAAAATAAATTATGTTGTAAAAGTGAAAACCTTTGTGCTGTTATAAAATAATTAGGTACATTCTTAAGTTTCCACGTGTGTCTATAATTGTGTTAGCACTTGAAACACATACAATATTTTGAACAAATAGCAAACTAAATAGCAGGAAACATTTTCGAATCTAGAAACTAGAATGTTTTATCTAAATTATGGAAATTTATTTACTTTCTATTTTATAAGTTACGTCTACATTTTGTTGCTGTAACTCAAAGTTGTGTAACTATGACTGTGATGTCTTAGGAAAAAGGTAATATTTTTCAGTATTTTACTTGGCATTTATTTGGTTTAACATTTTTTAGTAGTAGTTTCGGGAGGGACCATGGCCCCTGTGCCCTCCCCCCCTTCCTTTTCTGGATCTGCCTCTAATCAGCTGTTATAACCAAACTGCAAACGAGAAGGAAAAAATAAAACAAATACTGTAGTAAAATTTGAAGTGCCATTATTTTTGTTGTCAGTTGAAAACTAGCTATGATTCTAAGAGCATAACGAATGTTACTAGTAAACGAGAAAAGAAACTTGTACTTTCTAGGTGCACATTTTATTAACTCAACAACAGATACCACTACCACCAAATGTCCCTATGAAAGGACTCACTTGCCCAGTCCTAGACAGGCTCTATGTCCACCAGAGTTCCAGGGACAGTACACCTCATGACTGTCTTACTCTGTGAGATAAGTCTCAAGTCCAAACTAGATGCAAAACTTACAACTGCAAGCAATCACGAAAAAATCCAAGTTTTAGAAAACTAGGTATCAAGTACGTGCCACTGAATAGTTGTGCATCCACTTTTATGCTGGTCAAGGTGACAGAGAGCCACAAGGAGTGACTGGCCAGTCATGTAATGTGCTTCTTCTCAGCCTGCCCTTCCATCTTGTGTGTGGACACGAGTAGAGGTGAAGGATAATGTCTCTAGCACAGGCTGCATCGTGCTGCATTACCTGGCATTCTACGCAAATAGCACACTGCCATTGAGTATGGCAGTGCCTAAGTGACTAATGTTGTGAGATAGATGCCAGGGGCAGGAGAGAGTCAGCCACACACACTCGCTTACTGCAACCTAACAGGCGACAACAAACTAGTAAATTCTTGTAACACATTTCTGCCAGATCATGCAACAAATACATAAATTAATATTTAGTTATCACAACTACTACCGTTTGAAGGTCATACAAGCAGTTTTATATTCCTTGATCATAAACAATGGTAAATAAACTTTCACTTAACATTTAATACAGCAGGACGAAGCTATTAAAATGCAATTAAATATTGAGAAACAAGCAACCAAGCTACAAAGTATGCCCACACAAAATTTTAAAAGATCAAATTCAAAAGTTTTCAAAGGTGAAGTAGCCTGGGGAAGGGGAGAAAAACCACCTGATACAGTTTATATGGCAAGTATAAAATCTTAGCTTCAGAAGAAAATATCTTTTGTCTCACAGAATAAAATTTAAAAATATTGAAATAAATGCTACATATATTAAATTCACACACTTGTATGAAATAGCATACCTCTACTTCCCCAGCTATCCAAATGTTATCATATTCATTAAGACGTGAATGATTTACAAGCTCATTCCAAAGTGTTTCATTTAAGACTGGAATCTTGCTCTCTCTTCCTTCCAGACAACTTTTGCAGCCAACCATTACAAAGTAGGCACTGAAAGAAACAAAGTGTTAGTTCTTAATATTATAATATTTTACAATATCATTACAGTATGAAGCTCCTCTCCATACTTTCTTAGAGAAGTGATGCAGCTTATTATGCTTTTAATTTAATTGTAATTGAAATTTTCCTACTCAGTAATGTATGTCCCAAATGGTCTCCTGAACTAGAACGAGTAACCAAGCACTATCAAGTTAACAAATAAATTTTAGTAAAACTATCTCAGAATTTTAAGATAAAAAATCATACGTAAGAAATGGATGTCGGGCCTAAATGTGGTCGGTTGTCAAAATAAGGCAGCTGCACAAAGGATCAGGATTTTACAAAGAGGATGGATACTAAATTACACTAACCTTAATGCAGAATTTTGGATAAGACATTTTTGGTGATAATGGTTGGCAGACATGTCACTTAAGGGTGTATAAAGTCTGTTACGTAGGCTTTACTTTTGATTATAGTTTCTGGCATCTACAAGAGATGCTACTAAAGTATCAACTTACTCACAGATTACAAAATATGACCCAATAAACCCCACGGCAGCCCAAAGAGAAAATAAATTTGATCAAAACCATACCATGACGCTACTTTTACAATTTTTTCTGTGGCACTATGTAAAAATTTATTGTGTGCTGTTACACATCATCACACAGTATTTTTAATGCTGAGCGTAATGTGTGCTAAAAATTATAAATGATTTTTAGAATGTAGTTGACATTGCCAACTTTTGCTCTGCAAAGTTTGGAAAGTGCACAGGGTGAAATGTTGAACACAATTTGTGATATAGTTCCGGTGGGCACCAGCGCAGGAGTAGCAATGAGACTCTTGGTGAATGGGCCGTGGCCCAACAGCCAGGACTGTTACCTGTGCTCCTGTGTTGTTCGGGAAATGACCAATTGCAATGCGATGTGATGTCTTAGCTCGTCACACACACACACACATGCACACACACACATACATACACACACACACACACACACACACACAACAATAAAATATCACTGGGTTGAAAATAATCACAGTTATGAGTTTCTAATGAGTCGTATTACCAGATCAGTAAGGTGGGACACGGTTTGGCTGCTGAAGCAGGCATTCCTTACAAAGCTACGCGTGAGCTTACAATGGCTGCATAAATGCAGCGTAGGCGGGAAAACTAAAGGGTTATGACCAAGTGGACTACAGTCTGCCCAGTGGATCGGCGTACTCGGGGGACTAGAGGTAAATAAGCGGTTACAGAAAAATGTACACTATTGCAGTTAAAACGATTAAGCTAAACGTTGCGGTCCCCCGAGCCGAGATGTGATGCAAGACACAACCAATTCGGTAGCCCACTTCTTACAAACTGCCGAGGATTTGGGCGTGACGAGGGAGGGTGGCTCTGTCGTCCCGCCAAAACTAAATTCACAGGATGTAATAAATCAGTTGACAGACTCATCTACAAAATATGTCACAACGGTTCAGAATAATATGTACTGGTATGTACTGGCTTCTCGTGCCTTTATAAGTGACACATACAATAATCTTAATATATATATTTATTGAGAAAAACTTGCCAAGAGGAGAAATTTAGTTGGTACGCCGCAGTAGTGGCAACACTGGGCCACGCACGTTGTGATGATACCTGCCCTAGCTGCTTCCTCTCACATTCACCTCGTTGCTCAGGACCTCAATGAAGTGTTCCTTACATCAACCACGCCATCGATAGATCATGTCTCTTTACTCTCAGTTGTGGGGTGGGTTCGACAGTGAAAATGAGAAGAGATCGACTTAGTGGTGAAACTGCAAACTTTTATTAACCGAGGCTGATAGCTTACAGCGGTGATACTTAACACGTGGCATTCAGTTCCAGCATTAAAACATTTATATTACGAAAGAGAGTTTCCTTCATTACCGTGATTTACCTACATTACGGCCGGCTAACGATGTTTAACTTAGCTTACCACATTAATTATAATTTTAGGAAACAAAAGAAAAAACGACTACATCGCTTGATTACAGCACTACCCTTTACCTTACGAGTACAGATGGTTGAAAATGTACTGGATTAAATAGTAGTTTAATATATGGCTCTAACTCGGCCCACTTGGTGAGCTACCACCCACGCTAGCAGCATGGCTAGCTGATCGCGAGCTCTTCTCCGCCATGTCCTTACACCTTGATGGTCGCCGAGAGAATGGGATGAGCAATGGTCGCAGTCACGCTCACAAGCTAGCGCGAGGGCGCCACTGTTCATAGTATTTCCGGAAACTCTCTTTAGTCCAGAATATACTAATTTAAATAAAAAAAAACTGAAGCTTTACAAAATGATAGCGGCAGGGCTAACGTGAACAATACTGTTTACAAAAAATTTTATCTTACATCTGAAACGGCTGGAAATCATAAAACAAATATCACATTCGGCTGAGTGACGTAGTTTCCTGCCCTGGAACAACCTGGGTTAGCCAGCTACTCGGATAGACAAAAAGAAAGAAAGGAAGCCCTACTGACTGCATTGGTTCAACAAACATTAAAATCCTGCATAACTTCATTACACTCAAGTTTAAGAAAAAGTTACAAAAGACAAAAAATGTGGCAATCCAATCAGCTGGAAGTAGACACCCAACATGGCCTACCTCAAACAAACTTACAAAAACAATGATTATCACTATTGCCTTATAGACTGGAATGACTACCATGAACATGATACATACAAAACATTAAAATGTTACAATAACTGGAGCTCTGACTTGTGCTCAAAAGACATTTAAGATATGCTGATTCTTCAGAATGGGATCCCTTACAGACATTAAGGGGAAAGTCCATTCACTGGTTGTACTGGAATTTTGACTTGATCTTCAAATAAAGAAACATTCACTTTAATTCACAGGCCTTTGGGAAGCATACATTTCTTGTACCCTTAAACCTAATACGGTGTAAATGAAATGATAAAAAATTATTGAATGAAAAATAATAATAATTATTATTATTATTCACATACTACAGATAATCATTTAGTAGACTTTATTTTATATACAATATTTTTACAGTCTGATAAACAGACCAGAGCAAAGATTAAAACGGGTAATGACTTTCGATTTATTTTTTTGGAATTCAAACCCATAATACCTTGTTTACCAAGTCTCAAACCTGCCTGACTCAATTTAGAATAAAACTGAATTTGATGCCTAAGCTCTTGCCTATAGGAACCTTAACAGTAGTTCATGCAAAAACACAGAGCAGCTTACCTGGTATTTGTGAGATATTCTGAAGCTGGTGGCAAAGTAATTTCAACAGTAGAATCAGTCCAGCTCTCTTCCACAGAAGCCAATGTTTCTGTGTACACAGGTTCAGCAAGTGGTGTCTGCAAGTTCAGTTTAGCTTCAGGTCCTGGTTCAACTGTCACGCCAAACACTGATACCAGGTACAAAGTTGATGGACTTAAGCCATTCACCTAGGACAATTTTCATCAAAATAAACTTATAAAATCTTCCAATGGGTGTTATTTAACTCCAAAACCAATTTTCTTTAGGAAATGGTTTACAAATAAAAACTTTTCACCAATAAGTTATCACTTCTTTCACTTTTTTTCATTATACAACAACACATGGTTATTACAACAAAAAATAAGATTATGTCTGTCTCACTAAAACTAGCGACGTTACACTTAAAAAAAAAAAAAATAAAAAAAAAAATTAGGCCGGTATTCTTAAACGTTTTTATATGGGTTTAGGTGCAGGCCATTACTTATTCTTGATTAATGTGACTTTTCCTTGCCTTAATATAATTATGCGTGCGCAGTACACTTAGCCCTAGATGGCTACACACATCACAACATGTTTTACAGCTTGCTGGACGAATATAATTTCTAATAACAAAAGAGGAAAAAAAAACAGTCAAACCATGCAGAAAATGAAACTTTGTGGCAGCAGGAATATTAAATAATAACCCACCAGCATTTTTAAAGGACAAATAGTCCAAAATTAACAAATTTTTGATTTTCAAATCATTACAAGTACATTTTCTTTCAGACAGTATTATGTAGCAGATATGGTAGCTCAGATGCTAAGGCATCGGAGCATCAATTATTTTATTTGGGTTCAAATCCAGGTCACTCCAAAAATTTCTTTTACTTTTTTTTATATACTACCTATTATGTAACTCAAGAAGGTAAAAATGAAATTAATGTTTATTTCCATAAATATACTTACTAAGCATTAAAATAACTCAAAAATAAAAAAAAATAAGTTGACATAGATAATGAATAGAGATGGGAAAATGTCGTGAATTCAATGACCTGCATCACAGAATAAAATATCCTGCGCTTACTCAAGCCCCGACCATTTGCTACTCAGTAGAGCAGCAGATAATGAACGAATAGACAGGGCTTGAGTATGTATAGGACAATGCATTCTAGCATGCAGGACATTGAATTCGCGAAATTTTTCCATCTTTAATAACGAACCATTGTTGATGAATATAAATTTCTTTCCCCTGTAAATTACAGTCAGTCTTTAAAAAAACCACGTATGGTGTACGGAATTGAATGACTTGACTTTTTTTGTTCTTAGTGCTCAAAAATCGAAAGAATATTGGACATACAATCAATATGCACCTTTATTAAACCGGGCCTGCTTAGAAAATATGCAAATGCAATTGTTACATACTGTTGATTTAAAAACATACATATGAGATACGATACTTTTAACTTACATTCAGAAGTTTCGACTACGTTTTTGTTTACAAACATTCCCATATTTTAGAAATTAATTTCCAAAATAAATTTTTCACTAGTAAAATAAAACTAATTTAGTTGATATTTTTTACGTGAGGAACTCGCATTTAATCTGCGTTACATCATGTTAAATAAAAGTTTCAGAAGTAATTAAATGTGTTCACGATATAGTCTACTACGAAAAAAACAAATAAACTGTAATGGGATGTTTCCAAAAACAGCTAGCGCATTATAAATACAGTATTTAAGCTTTCAAATTTGTAAAAATATCTCCATTCTCATGCTGCTGTAGTTAAAAATTTACCTAGTTAAATATATAAAAACTAATTACTGATTCGTAATAGTCTAATTCAAAAAACTGTTTTTACGACAGACAATCTGCTTGCTGGTTCAGTGGTTTGTGCACAGAGATGATAGGACATTTAATAGGCATGCCAATGCTGCTCTTAACGTAAACTTTTTTTTTGTGAAGAGGAAAATCAAGTGACCACATTGAAAAAACTACAGTTTTATTTTTGAAGTAAACACACTTGTACACTAATCTGTGAATGAAATGATCATACATAGAGAAAGTACAAGCTTAATTAATAAGACTACTTTCATAAAATTGGTGCAAATAAACCATAAAAATTCACATTGATCATGTAGATATAAACATACCAAAATATTTCTTTGTTTTTCCGTGTGATGCTATCTTCATACATAGTGAACCCACAACAATTGTAATTAAATAAACCAAAGTTTGAACAATAAAGGTTTTAAAATTAAATTTTCTAATAACTGGCCCAGTTATTACAGAAAAAATAAATAAATTCATGACATTAAATCTTGGAAATTAGAGGACGTTAATTATTATAAACAATGAACCAACAAACAACATTCTTACTTATGTGGGACAAAGTGTTTTAATTTAACGCGGCGATAGCTTATGAAAAATATGTCGAAAATTTGTCCTCAAATTTTTTGTGAAGTGAATTATAGTAGTAGTAATGTTAACCTGAAAATAACTACAAAACGTAATTTCTTAAAACGTAAAGCAAAATAACAATTCAAATAGTGTCAAAACAATTCAAAATAAAGTAGTTTATTCTATTAAAAGAAGAACAATTATTACGTAAATTTTAAGACCATTATTTATGACACAGAAACATTGAAATTATATTTTCGATTTAGTATATAATAAATTTCTCCATGCTTTACTAATAAAATCTATCCTGAATCATCCTATGTTTAAAACTGAATATGATATACTTAAAAAAAAAAAAAATTGTTAATATCAAATATATGTATCGAGTTTGGTGATTTTCAGATGCACAGTTAGTGTAGATAACTCATATGATCAAGATAACATATTTACATTGCAGCGTTTGGATAGGCTAATATAAACAACACATGTATTCAAAAAATTAGTTTTAAATATCTCATGCAAAAAAAAAATTTTAATAACTGCTATTATGAAAATATTAACAAAATACATAAAAGTCAAATCAACATTGTCTACTGTACAATATTTCAACCAAGTTTTATTACATTCGCTAGGTATGTTCAATTTTTTTTCTTAACATGAGGAAGAAATTGAGAAACACACAAACAGACAATGGAAAGTAGGCTAAAAGAAGATCCTGAGCCATGTGGGAGACCCTTTTACATTTTCTAGTTAAAGTATTTGAATTTTTTTTAGATTTTTGTGTTTGGTATATTCTTTTTATTACCATTTTGGTGGCTTTTCATTCTGGTGGTTTCCTTGTCCCCGTTAGCAGTGCATGACTTTGAATATGCCTACCCTCCATCTTACCTCACCCCTTTCCTCCGCCGGCGTAATGCAGCATGCATCTGGCGGAGGGTAGGGAGTTGGGTGGTGGAGAGGAGGGGGGAACTGTGGCTAGCTGGGTGGTGCAAGCGGCAGCAGGGGTCTATTATGCTAGCGTGGCTCGGTAAGACGTGACTGAGAGTCGGGAGAGATAAGGCCAAAGGGCGGACTCGTAAGCTGTAACGACATGATATGGACTCGTGGCTGTAATGGATGATTGTCCAGTTGAGACTAACAACATATTACTTAAACTGCATAAATAAGTTCCGTGAAAGACAGCGAGTAAACAAACAATTGCGCACTTAGTCCAATGATGAGATAAGTGTTAAACAGGTCTGAGGGCCAAAGGGCGGCCTCGTGAGCGGTAACGTTGTGACAGACTCGTGACTGTAAAGTGTAATTGTCCTATTGAGACATACAATGTATTTTTGTGCCGCTAAAATAATTGAAGTGAGTTAATGCGAATAAATAATTGATAGCGTTTTCGGCGGTTAGACTGCCCTAACAAATGAGGAAAGTGTTAAACGGGCCTGATCGCCGTTTGCCGAGTGGTTCGAGGCAAGGCACAGTGAAGAGGTTGAAACTCTTGGAAATGGTGTCCGAGGGCTTAGTGGTCCATCGGGACTGCCGTCTCCGGCGTCGTTATGGTTGGTTCTCGATGATTAAGGCAGCACTATTCCTTTACTTGGTGACCGTCAGTGAAGTTGGAAACTCTTCTCAATAACATGAGATTGTGAAACGATGGTCGGCGAACTGTCACAGCAGTATAATGTTGCGCTAAGGTCGTAGGAGTGTAACGCGGCATAATGACTGAATTGAATAATAAATGAAATATTTGTGGCACCCATGTGGTG
This sequence comes from Medauroidea extradentata, assembly GCA_003012365.1. NCBI lineage: Eukaryota > Metazoa > Arthropoda > Insecta > Phasmatodea > Phasmatidae > Medauroidea > Medauroidea extradentata. The sequence continues at coordinate 37,171 of PNEQ01135619.1, forward strand.
TATACTTGATTGTATCGGGAGTCTAGGAATGTTTCACAAGTATGTGTTTGGAGAAAGGACTTCATTATTAACATTATGTTTAATCATTTGCCCTTAAGGATTTTTTGTAAACTAATGTCAGAAATATTTGGATAAACTGGTAGTAAAAGTGAATGGACAAGATAAGGACGATGTTAGGGATGTAACTTACAAGTTTATGTAAAGTTTATTTCATCTGTCATTTGTGATAGTAATGTGTAAAAGTATTAATGTGTTAAGATACAGACAATGCGGCGTGCACGCGGTTTTAAGCCCTTGGTTAGGGATTGCAATGAGTCTGTGAAATGTCTCTGTGAGGCTGGGTGTGAGCCTTTTTAATAGTTTTAGGAGTATGATCCCCTTAAGGTTGTAATGGAATTTGCTAATGTGAATACAGGAATAAATGTTGTGTTATATAAGAGTATTGTGGATATTAGTTGTGAGTAGTGAGCTTAAACCCTATCTTCCTGATTTGCAAGTGAGAAGATTGAGATTATGTTCTGCCCAGTGTTTGAGATCTTGTATGTGACACGCGCCAGCCCTTCTGGCAGGCGAAGACCCGTAAGGCAGAAAGGGAGCCAGTAGGTTGGACCGGTGCAGTCATGCATACGTGTGCAAGTCATTATGGTGACAGTTTGCCCAGGCTGCCGAGCGGTGTGCCAAGATTCGACCGTTACCATATTATTTGAAAACTGCTCAACGCACATGAGTGATGTCTGCCTAGGAGAATTATTTAAAGAATATTGCATGTGCATATACCAATTTCAGGTTCACGAGCAATCATTTAAGTATATTGTCAAGCGGCCAAAATGACAAAAATGGGTGTTTTTGTGGTGCTTTTTGAGCATTGAAAACTTTGTGAATAATCATTATAGGGTACAGACGTGTACAACTCACCTTTATTACATCTATGTCTTGTAGAGGTGTGTTGTTGGCGATAAGACATAACGCCAGTGTTTTATAAGCAATAAAACTTATGTGTTTTCAGTTTCGATTCCTTTTTTAGTTGTTCTTTAACATTTACAACTTCCATTCAACAACAAAAGTTCTTTTGTTTTTCCTCTTTGTTCATAGAGTTTAAAGTTACATATAATTCAGTACTTCCCAAACATCTCCCCCCTTAAAGATCAAGTCTCACAGGTGGTTTGATAATGCGACCATATCGAGAAGATTTTAACTTGTTTATAGGTGATATTGGTGCAGACGTCACTTCAGTGGTCTTAGATGCTTGAATTGTAGAGCCAGAAGGCTCCGCTGAAGAGACTGAGTGTTCATCTGGAAACAAGTGGTGAAACTGAGTGCTCAACTGGAACGTAGGCTTCCGATATATTGGTAGGCTTCATCTTTTCATTGGCATACTGGTTGAGGTGAAACTGGTTTCTTCTTAATCTTCTACCTCCAACGTCAACAATGTAGGAGCGTGGTTCTGTCGAGGGTCTGATGATAATGCCTGGCCGTCTAACATCTTTTACCCAAACTGAATCCCCAGACTTTAAGGACTGAAGTGGACTAACTCTATGATGACGATCATAATTTCTTTTGTATTGCTGCCTGTAGTTCTTCTCTTTTTGATGAAGGAGTGTATTATTCAGCTTCTCATCTAAATTGTTTGGCATCATTGGTATAATTTCCCTCAGACGTCTTCCGAATAAAAGTTGTGCTCGACTATACCCATTCAAAATAGGTGTGTTGCGATATGATAGTAAGGCCAAGTATGGGTCCTCTTTGTTTTTCTTTAACAAACTCTTGGCTATTTTGACTGCTGCTCCCGCTGTTCCATTACTATGATGAAAATGGAAGCTGCTCCTGGTTACATGAAACCCATTTTTTTTAGAGAAGTTCAGAAATTCAGCATTTTCTGACACACTAAATTGAGTTCCGCTGTCTGATCTAAATTCTAACGGAATTCCAAAGCGGCTGAAAGTAGATTTACATTTTTTGATTATTTATTCTGAATTCAGTCTCTGAAGTGGGTAAATGTCGAAATATCTTTAAAAACAGTCTGTTATTACAATAAACCGTTTGCCTTCATATTTGAACAAATCCAAGGCAGCTGATTCCCATAGTCTATTCTGCATAGTACTAGGGAGAAGAGGTTCATGCATATTATGTCAGTTTTCCGAACAAATTTTGCACTGGTTAACCATTATGGCGACATCTGATGACAATCCAGGCCACCAAAGACATTGCTGTGCTCGCAGTATGCATTTGGTGATTCCCATGTGTCCTGAATGTATTCGGAGAAACATGGCTTCAAGAAGAGATCTTGGGATTAAAATTCTCGTTCCTCTGAGAATTATCCCTTCTGAAACTGAAAATTCATCCTTAACAGGAAAGTGAGCTAATAATTTAGATGGTAATTTTTCCTTTTCAGGCCACCCTTGTCTAACGAAGGTAGAGATCTCTCTACATTCTGGGTCATTTTGTTGATGTTCGCATATTTCTTTGATTTTATCATATTTTCAACAATGTAATGCACATATGCATCTAACTCTTCATCTAAATCGTAATTTTCAGTTTAATTCAAGGGACTCCTAGACAAACAATCTGCAACAGAAAGATGTGCCCCCGGTGTATAGATCATTTTGTATGAATAACGCATCATTCTTAAGCGAAGACATTGTAGGCGTGGTGATAGATCATCTAACTCTTTGGTTGTGAATATTTTCAACAATGGCTTATGGTCAGTTTCGATAATTATTTCTTTCCAAAGAACATATTCTTTCAACTTGTCACAGCTCCACGTAATGGTAAGTCCCTCTCATTCGATGTTTGAATAGTGTTTTTCTGTCTCTGTTAGTGTATGTGATATGTATGAGACAGGTTGCCATGTTTTATTAGTTTTTTGTAATAGAACTGCATCCAAGCCATTGGAAGATGCATCAGCTGATATGTTGGGTAGCCTATGATCATAAAATGCTAATACTGGAGCATTACATAGAATTTCTTTGATCTGATCAAAAGACTTCTGTTGGTGTGACCCCAACACCATTCGTTTTTTTAAGTTCAAAAGATCGTCTATGGGTTTCAAAATTGCACTTTAGTTAGGAATGTATTTTCCCAGAAAACTTACTAACCCAAGGAAACGCTGTACTCCTTTTTTTATCTGTATGAGGTTCTAGCTCCATAACTGCTTTAACTTTTGTTTCATCCACTCTTATTCCATCTTGAGAAATGGTATGACCCAGAAATTTGACAGATTCCTGTGAAGAAAATGTTTTCTCTTTGTTAAGAGTGATACCAGCATCTTGAAATATTTTAAGAACTTCCTCCAATATTTTGTCATGCTCATCCTGGTTGCTGCCCCAAACTAATGTATCATCTAGATAATTAATTGCATTTTTTTGTCCTCTAAGTATTTCAGAAATACAATATTGTAACTCATCAGGTGCAGATGTTATACCAAATGGAAGAACTTTGAATCGGAATCGTCCAAAAGGTGTCAGGAAAGTTGTCAAGTCTTGAGATACTTCATCCAATGGGACCTGCCAAAATCCATGATTGGCATAACATTTGGAAAACACTTTGCCCATAGATAGCTGAGCTAAAGTATAATCAATTGATGGTAATGGGTGTACTGGTCGTCTCACAGATTCGTTAAGTTTGGCAAGATCTACACAGATTCGAATATCCCCATTCTTTTTAGGTACAATCACCATAGGTGAGCACCACTATGTTGGATGGTGAACAGATTCAATGACACCCAATCCATCAACCATTTTCTCGAGCATTTCTTTTGTTTTTTTCTAAATATGGAAGTGGGATTTTACGAGGTGTAAATATTGCATATGGTTTTGCACCGTCTTTCAATTCAATCTCATTTATTTTTTTCATTAGACCCAGGCCAGAAAATAGACTAGGGTATTCCTGGAAATAGGTTTCCTTCACTTCTTGAATTGATACACTCCTAATGTGTGGGAAAAGGTTGAGTTTCTCAATAGCGGGTTTACCAAGAAGTGGTATATTACACGAATCAAATACGTAAAATGTTTCAACACAGTCTATCTTTTTGTAACTGATTCTAGTCTGAACTATACCCTTAACTGAAAGAGGTTTTCCATCAGCACAAACCAAGTTCTTGCTAGTTCGCTGGAGTGGGAGTTTCCTGTCTAGTTTAATGTCTGCTGGTAATATAGATACATCAGCCCCTGTGTCAATTTTGAATAAAATTTTAGATGCCCCAATTTGAACAGGAATTGTCCATGGATCACGTAATGTAGAGACTTGATAGTCGATTTTTCCAACAAAAAATTAGTTGCCCTGATCAGATAATAATTTTTCCTGTCCAACTTGGTTAACCTGTTGTTTTGCACGGCAAACTCTCGAAAAATTGCCTGTTTTTGAACAGTGATAGCATTTCTCATCTTTTGCTGGACATTCATTTCGACTGTATGAACACTTATAACCACACCACTTGCAGTGTACTTGTTCAGGTTTTCTGTTGGAAACACTAAAATTTGTGTCATAAGAAATATGTTTCGTCTTTACAAAACCACCCTTTGCTTGAACCTTGTCAATAGAAGCTATATTGAGTTCATCTTTTTGTCTGTTCAATTCCTCCGAATTGCGAAGCGTGGTAATAGCTAATTGTAATGTTAAATTAGGGTCTAACTGCAGGTGATCACTAAGTGTTTGATCTCTCAGACCAATGATAACAATCATAAGTATCATCTCTTCCTCAAAGTCACCCCATTCGCAGATCCAAGAGAGATTATATAAATCAGTGATAAAGTTTTCTGCATTTTCCATTGGATTCTGTCTTTTCCTTAAAAATCTGGCCCGTTCATAAATTATATTTTTGCGAGGAGTAAAATAATCGTCAAAACAGTTAAGGACAACATCATAATTTTCTTTGACCTTATCGTGAAAAGAGAATGATTCTAAAATTTCCTCTGCTTTTTCTCCCATGCAATATATATGAACATCTATTTGTGTCTTACCTGGATTATTCTTCAAATTACTAAATGCACGATATCTTTCAAACCTTTTTTTCCAAGTAGACCATTCATTAGGCTTGAAAGAGAACTGTTCAGGAGTCTTAACATTTATAGTTAAAGATTTTTCAGTTCTGTTCTCTGAATCGTTCATTTCAGTACTGAATTTTGACTGTGCCATGTTTTATAAGCAATAATACTTATGTGTTTTCAGTTTCGATTTCTTTTTTAGTTGTTCTTTAACATTTACAACTTCCATTCAACAACAAAAACTCTTTTGTTTTTCCTCCTTGTTCATAGAGTTTAAAGTTACATATAATTCAGTACTTCCCAAACAGCCAGATAGTTACTTGCACCTAGAGACAAGGATAATGTGTGACGCGTGTGCTTTCTCGATCTTACAGCTTCTACACTTCAAGGTCTCAAATGCGCAAAAGACGTCCACCTAGATAGATACTTAAAAAAAGTGAACTTACTTTTTTTTACTTTGCACACGAGATTGTTATTGTATGTTAAATACTTAAATTTAAAAAGTTATGTTAGGTACTTTTTAATCTCTATTACTATATTTATGATTACTTAAAGTTTAAAACAATTTAAAATGTAATACATTATATTTTAAATCTAAAAAAAGGATTTTTGTTATGTAGCTGTTGAAAAACACTGCTATTTGTTGTATAAAAAACTACTGCCCAGCGTTCCCTTCATTTTTTATAGCCATACAAGGAACTGCAAATAATACTCCATGATTTATCCTATACCATCTCAGGACGTTTAGGAATACAGGCGCGCGTTAGGTCTCGGCCCTTGCTTTTCTGGAACCTGAGATGGTAGCACTTATGTAGTATCTTGTGTTTAGGAACACCAGCCTAAATGTAAAACTTAAATAAGTATAATTAACAAAAGACAACGGCTACAAGAACACACCACTTCTATATCTGCAGAAATGTCTTTGCCTTGCTCACATTTTATTCTTCAAAGGTTTTACAGTTTTGTGTAACATTCATGATAGATACTGAGGAGCCCTTTGTGCCATTAAGGGTTATTCAACAAATGAAGCTGCGCATGAATTTTTTGAGTGTTAACTCTATTTTAGGTACCATTATGCAAATGTCACCTCAGAATATTATATTTTCGGCCACACATACTTCCAGGTGTCCAGACATGTGTTCCACATAATGACAAGAATTACCATTTACCAGCACTAAGTTTTGACAAAATATTAACCTACATGGAAGAACTGCAATTCTATCTTTCCATCGCATTACAAAAAATATGCTAGCTGTAGTTAACTGTCAGCTTTTCATTTGGCTGGTATGGAAAGTAACTTCATAAATTCACCATTTATATAGAGTCACAACTCTATCAAATACGTAATCATATTAAAATTAACTACCCTAGTCTGTCTCAGGACCCTCTGCTTTAAATATATCCGTAAACCTCTCGCGCAGAGATTTTTTTAATAGTTAATTATTTTCAAATCAAAACACTAGTATTTTTTTTTAATTCTGCTATTATAGAGGCCTAGATATTTTCATATTAAAAATTATAAAAATGACAGTTTTCTATTTTTACAGGTTTTGTGGTTTCAAGCTCTTATTAAAAAAAAAACTGTTTTTAATATTTACTCTTGATGATGATGATAGTAATAATAATAATAATAATAATAATAACAATAAAAATAATAAATAATAATAAGTTATCCTCACAATTGGGCTATCGCCCGGTGGCGAGTGGTTTCCTCCCCATCCTCACAATAGTATCCCTCCAATCCCTTCCTAAAACTCCCAGTCCCTCTCACAGTCACCAACTCATTTTGCAGGACATTCCACTCCCTTACCATCCTAACAAGCATAGACTGTCTACCCCTCTCCGTTCTCCTCCACACTCTCTGAGTAAAGCATACTACTGCATTGTGCTATGTAAATAAACGTTCACTGATAAAATTTCTACTCAGAAAAAAATTACATCAAATTTTGATGAGTAGTTCAGATTTTATTGACGATTGAGTATTCCAGTAGTCCACTCGACATTGTACCTTTCCACACCCCTTAACGTACCAGTGTAATCTAGTTACTGCATTATTTTTCTCTAAGATACTGAAATACAGTCTATCCCATGTTAGAATTCCGTGTTTTGACAGCCGATGTTACCAATATTTTTAACACGTGCCAAACACGTGGCAGAATAACAGACCATTTAAAACAACAGGACACGATCATATGACCTGATGAAGTAGTAGTGGCAGCCCTGATCAACAAATTTGTTATTTCCATCGCCGACATTGAAAATAGTGTATATTATACGTGAAAATTAAGTAAGCATTTTGGAGGAAACGTAATACAATAACACTGCTCCGTATCCAGAATTAGTTAGTTAACTAATTTATTCTATTCAAATCGCATAATTTAACTAATTTACATACAAGTGCACCATTATCAGCAACCTGTGACCAAAACGAAGCACGACCATTTGCGATTGTGAAAAAGTGACCGCATTTGTGTGTGTTTGAGAATCTTGTAATGTGTTACTTTAATATTCTGTGTGTATATTTAACATATTGTAATATGGGGATTATAAATCTCAGCATGTAATCGCCAAAGGGATATTATGACATCCGGCAACCAAAACAAAGGGCGGCCATTTGCGAGTGTTTGAGCTTCTCGTGTGCGTTTGTGATTTTTGTAAGGTGTCATTCTAATATTTTGTACGTATATGTAATCATAATATATTGCAATGCAGAGATTAAAATACCCGACCTGAAATCTCCAATGACAATAGGATGTTAAGATGTATTTCGGAAGACGGAAAACTTCAGCTGGTACGTCTACAAAAACAGTCGCTAAGTATGAAGTAGGTAATTCATCCAGAGAAAAGCGCTACATAAAATGTTACCTAACTTTAATTTTAACAAAATATGTGGGTAAACACTTATGGCTCTTGTTGTAGTCCTATACGTAAACATGCTTTTTCAAGGCGCTGACTCAATAAAATCTTTTTGAAAGAAGAAGTCAGTGTTTAATGTTAAAAAAAAAAAAAAAGCAAGTGGATAATATCAAGTCCACGTGAGATTTTGTGCCTGTCAGCTGCAAAAATGTAGGCCTACATATTACCAAAAGAAAAGGCCAGAAGACCTACGCTTATATATTTCCCTATCATTAAAGTTTACTTGTTTAATAATATGTGTTAATCAACAAAATTATTTAAAGCAAATCTGGGCAATTAGGCCTACCCATGGTTGTTATGCTATTCATTGATATATTATTTCTGTTTAGGTTGTGAGAGCGCAAAGTGTTGCTATGTAGTCTACAATAAATATGCCAACAAGTATTTTTAATGTGACGTGCACTGGCACGTAGCACTTACTTGGTCACTTATCATACAGTAATTTCAATCTTTTTTGTCTTAATTAATATTTTTTTTTCTCTGTTTATAACAAATTAAGTAGGCCAACTTAATTTGTTATAAGGATGTATACGGCGGGATCCAACATATTAATTGGGGATGCGAGTAGAGAAATTTACATTAACATTTTCTTTTTAATTTTAAATTTAACTTTAAAGCAAGAGAAAAGTATTTAAGTTTACATGTTAAT
>PNEQ01135629.1:0-24493 GCA_003012365.1 Medauroidea extradentata
AGCTTAAATTTCTCAGGACTAAATCATCTAGTGATGTAATCAAAGCATTCGAAGAAGTATTTGCTCATTTTGGCAGTCCAGATCTTGTGGTTTCAGACAATGTACCATTTAGCAGCTATGAGTTCAAGCAGTTTGCGGAGTGCTGGAACTTTACAGTTAAAACAACTAGCCCACATTTTCCTCAGGCCAATGGGCTTGCCGAGAAATAAGTAGGCATTGCAAAATGCATGTTGCGTAAAGCGACGGAGACTGAAATTCCGTTGTCTCTTGCACTCCTTGAGTATAGAAACACAATCATTGCAGGAATTGGGCTGTCTCCAGCTCAAATGCTGTTGCACCGTCGTCTCAAATCCAAAATCTCCACTCACCCTGATCTACTTAAGTCGTGTGTTCAGGTTGATGTATCCGCTAGGCTTCGTAGTCGGAAAGAAAGTTATACTTTGACAAAAGTGCAGTAGCGCTTCCTGAACTAAGTCCAAAACAGCAGATTCGAGTTCAACAAGGTAATAAATGGACCCCCGCAACAGTTATCAGTAAATTTGATGCCCCTCGTTCTTACATATTGAGGATACTTGATGGTTCAGTTTACAGGTGTAACAGGAAACAACTGAGAGCAGTACCTAGGAGTGGGTTCAACAATGAGCCATTGCAGAGAAATTCTGGGTTGCAAACAAATAATGAAGATGATATTATTGTAGACCCTCATGTGCCATCTAGTAATGTGTGTGAGGACACTGGAAATTATGTAAATGATGCCTTACTAGTACCGAGACCAAGTAGGGTTGTAAAACGACCAAGATATTTACAGGATTTAATTAGTTAGTGTATGATTAGTTATTTGATTCAAATCATTATGTCATCAGTGGATAATATCTAATGTTAGTCTTGTATTTGAAAAAAAAAAATTGTGTATTGAAGTAAGAGTGTGTTGTGCTGTTGCATTTAAAAAATGTTTGTATTGGAGTAAGGGAGATGTAAGATATGTAAACATGTTGTGTTGGCAGCATGTAACAACACTACACACACGACTGGGATGTGCCGGCATTGTCGTCATGCTGTAGCTTTGAATTAAAGACGGTTGTTAAACCATTACTACTGTTGTCTTTACAATATCTTACAAAAGCAGAATTAAGATGCTGGGAACTGGCACATCAATACACCACAAAACCCAGACAGCCACCTGGCCTTAACCTCAGGTAACAAACCCTCATTTCAAACTTCCTGCCGCACCTTAGTTTGCCTTCTGGCCGCTAGGTGTACTGATTACCAACTACCGTTGGACAATAGACTTCAGTGTGCCTCCACTCACCTGATGAAGCAAATGTAGTCTGCGAAACCTTGTGACCGCGCGTCCACGGAGAAATGTGTTCATCCTATGTGTGTGTGTTTCTATCTGCAAGTACCATCCTGCGAGTGCTTGTGAACAATTCTTTCTGTTTTATTTGTAATTATTATTATTATTTTTAGTGAGGTTATAACCTCCATAACTCAAAATTATATTACGGAATACTTAAATGTCAACGTATCTGAACAAAACCAAATTTTATTTAACGTAACATGAACACCTGCCTACGAAATGTATCATTTTAGGCCTACTCCCTTCCAACCGCTAGAAGAAGCCATATTTACAACCACAATTTTCCACTTTGCACAAGAGGTTAATTTCTTTGTTCCGATTCATTTTTGTTCATTATCATCGACGACAAAACTAAAATTACCGAAAATGGCAATTCTGACTGAAATTTATCTGCAGTCTTTACAGTTTAAGATTAAAGTCGCAATAAATCGCAGCCGTAATATAGAACGGGAAACGTAAACAACGACATTGTTGGCAACACCAGAGATGAATGAGCGACATGGAGGCATGACACTCTTGTTAAGACTTTCTCATTTGTGATCGGGACCACTTTAATGCTGATTTTACTCTAAAGCTGGCTGTACTACTGGTATGCAGTTCTCTATGATTCTTAGTTTATTTATTTATTTATTCTCACATAAACCCCAATACATGTTGAGAGTGATTTGTCAAAAAAACCTTATTTAAAATAAAACAGATACAGTATGTACAGTGGATGTTTACATTAAACAAATAAAACACAACAAACATATATTAACAAAAAGTTCTGTGTTTATGTAAAATATATTCGCGGGAAAGCAGAAACTACAGAGGTATTGAGCCAAAAAAAAAAAAATGTTTGATGCGTAAGATATGTAGGGAAATACTTTTACCGTAATATGTCCGTTATTTAGAATATTCCTGTGTTTGGAAATCTGAATAAATGGTACAGTAGAATCCTGTCATAGCGAACACGGAAATAGCGAAAACACGGTTATAGCAAAGTCCTTTTGAGGAACCGTCAAAAAAATGCAAAACAATTCCATGAAAAATGTGAATTTTATGAGTAGAAACATGTATGGTGAGTCGTGTGAAGCAGGCTTGCAACAAGATTCGTGACCATGTGAAGCAGGCTTGCGGCGATGTACGTGACCTTGTGAAGTGAGTAGGTATTTGTTATCTTGACTGCAGGATGTACAGATTACCTCCACCCTTCGCACCGACCCGTCGCGCTGCCACCCCTTCCCCTCCGAGCCAGTCCGCTGGTGAGTCATGCTTCTGCCTGGACGTCTCGCTTCCCTTCCCCAACTCAAGCGCACATTGTACTAAAAATAGAATTGTGCTATCATTGTGCTTTCAACAGCGTGTAGTTTTACATACAGCATGCTTTTCTGATTTTATTTGATTACGATTTTGGATTACGACTTTGAATTACGAATTTGGATTTTGATATACGTACGTACGTGATATACTGTTACTACTAATTGGCTTCGAACTTAACTTTGTGTCACCGCTATACACAGTTCACTACTAGTAAGCGAAAATAAAGCAACTACCAATGTTGGCGTCACTTATTTTTGCTGGCAAATAACACTATCATTACCTGCCCAACGGACAAATGAACAATTACATCCCCCGTCCGAGCTGATTTTTATGTGTCTCGGGTAAACGCACAAATTCTTCGACGCGTGCTACAGTGTGAAAGGGCACACAGAATTATCATCAGAGCATGCATGCTAAAATAAATAAATTACTACATTCGTCAAACTGATTACATTGGTCTGCAGTGGCCGGCAGTGTAATCATGTTGGCTGCTGGCGCGTGTACTCTTGCCGCGCGCCCGCACGGGCGAGACACCGTTGAGGCGGTCCAGCGATAGATAGCCATACTTACATGACGCTGCTGAGATTTTGGCCCGTTTGGACTTAGTGAATAGTTGCGCCCATACTTGTTGGGTATCATTGTAACCTGCGCATACTTACCTGTTAAAATAAACCTATATTTCCTTAAAATAAAGCACTACTTTGTAATTAAATAAGATTAAAGATATATTGTTTTCATTGCGTCGGCGTAGTTTTGTTGGGTTATTGTGACTCCAGCTTAAGTGAAATTGTGCCGCCGAATGTAAACAGAATAAATAGATCACCATTGTGCCATGAATTATAGTTTTTCAAGTGTATGTTATACAGAATACTACAATTACAAATAAACAGAAAATTACCTGCTCCACATAAATAATTTTCTCAGTTTTGATGCGAATTGTGGTTACCTTTGACAGACTTTCAACCCTAAGATTTTTATTGGTCGAAGGAACAAAAATCTTTGATTCGAGTTCGACAATGCGAAGCTTCGCACACCCCTACGTAATACCTTATTATAACAGGACTCTACGGTATATGCCTAATGTATTTTACAAGTGAAAACTCATAAATACTTCACCTGGTAACTCACTGTTTGTTCTCATACTGACAGCACTCTTTAGGGCTGATCTGCCTCTTGGTGGGGCTGACTGCTTCTGCTCCACAAATCTAGAGCTCAAGGGAACCATTATTTCCTCCTCCTCGTCACATTTCTTCTCGATTGTTTCTTCTCCTTCTGGGATTGGAGAGATAGCCTGCGGGAACTCTCCAGATACATCTTCCCTTCTGAACACCTGCATGCTTTTGAAGAGACGATCAATGGCAGACCCTACATGCTTCTTGAACCGTGATGTGTCCCTTGTGAAGTCCATCGTTATTGGGACTGTCTGTTCTTTGTCTTTATCTGATCTGGCAAGAGATGTTCTCAGCAAATAAGTTACAGCTGCATCACTCACTTCTTCCCAATCCTAAAAAAAGTACCGAACATAAAAATTCTGAGAGCAAAAGTTATAAATAAGCATAATGTATGTATTTGCAATCAAAACTAGATGCAAGGATAGGATTAAAACAGAGAGGAAAATAATTAACACCTTGTAACGTCCTACTTCGCTAGCATACAAATTGTTTGGTTCCCAGTGTGCCCGCAATGTATCGCTGTCACTTATTTTCTTAGGTAAACCAATCTGTAACTGTCCAGCTCCCTTTTCGTTGGCTAACAATGGAGTGATGATGGCAGCTCATTTCTGTTGATAAACATATTGGCATAGGGTGAATTTTACCATCGCCGGGTGAATTTTACCATCTCTGGTTAAACTTCAGATTAGCCTTAGTTGGAGGTTAAGTTGAAAATTTCGTTTTACCACTCCTGCTAACGTGTAACCAACACTTCCAACTTGTGGCTATCTTAACAGGTGGAAGAAGTAGTGACTACGTAGTTACCTGGAGGTTAAATACATATGTCACAGTGTTATTCAAGTGAAGTAGCAAAAAATGGTGAGCTATAGGCAGGGGATGAGACACATGCAGAAGATGAGTTAAAATTACAATGTCTTGGTTTTTTATTTTTCTCTGTCATCACAATCTATTTACCTAATTTTCACCAGATTCACCAAAAGATGCAACAGCAGAGCAAACACAAACTAAAAAATAAACAACAAATGCTTCACGATGAAAAATAAATGGAAAAATAAACAGAAATGTATCCCAAAACGTGGCTTTGCCAAATACACAACAAAGCATACAGTGTCACTTATTATATAAGTTAATTTTAGATTCATACAATAAGAAAAATTAAACACATTCATGATAACTTTAACTGACCCTACACGTGGGGAAATGCGATAATACAATAGAAAAGTAGCATGGCTACAAAGTATCCTCCTACTCACAACTATTGGCAAGAGATGTTTGCATACAAATTATATGTAGCAAACGTGCAATTTTTTTAATATCAACTAAAGTGCTAATATAATAACTCAGTAGTTCTGTTGGAGCTCTGTGTATTTTATTTGAGAGGAGAAGAGAAATTAGTTTATTGTCTTTCCTGAGACAAGTGTTTTGCATTTGTCATCTGAAGCTGTATCCAATCCAACATAACTGCATATTAACATTTTAAAATATGACTAGAATATTTTACTCATGCGGAAATCAATATACATAACAAGCCTTGTTCAAGATATGTAACAGAAATAACATGATACGTGTTGGACGATGCTATTAACACACCAAAAAAAGTATTTCAGACGTTAACAATGTACAGAGGTATGATATGCTGGAAGAAACTATTTTGACAGTACATATCACAGCTGTAACAGATTCTTACTATTATTAATTGAAACAACTATGGCTGAGGTAACAATGCATAAATAAGCTATTCCTCACGTACACTGAGCATGTCTAACCACTATTCTGCAACACGTGTATCACTTAACTTAAATAATCTCTCAGTCACTAATACACAAATGTATTCCTGCAGACTCGATAATTGAATACAACAGACTCGTGCCTTAAACCAGCCAAATAGGCAAACTTTTTCACATAGAAATTATTATTCTGTTAGTCCGTTGTTCACCTCTTTAAACAAAAAGAAACAAATACAAAATTCCTTTCTATTATAAACAGTATAGAGTCTGATATTCAAATCAAATTCCATTTCGAAATTGGAGAAAATTTGATACAGATGATGAATAATTCTTGTTAATAGCTCAGGGTTATGTAAGTAAGAACAATTTTTATTAAGTGGTTGATTGTGTAAACATCTATAGGGACTATACCTAAAAAAAAAGTGTGAAAAAAAAAAGTACTAAGTTACAGTATTTTGTTTTAAGTTTCTTTAACTCCAGCTGGTATTTTGTGTTTAGTGCTGAGGCAGTAAAACAGACACAGTTTTAAGGAAAGTTTTACTAAATGTACACATGTTTTACTAAATGTACACATGTTTTACTGAAATTATTGTAAAGTTGAAAGAGATTGTTAGGTTTACGAGGAAGATGGTTAGAAGTATGAAAGTATTAAAATAGGAAGATCAGGAGATAGTGTAAGCACAGCTTCAGATTTCAAGTGTCTAGGCATAAAGTTGCAGAGTGACTTAGGGTTGAGAAGGCAGGGAGAGAGAGTAGTGAATAAAGGGAGAAGGGCTCTAGGACTGTTGGAAAGGGTATTGAAGGGAGTTAGTAGCGCAGTTAAATAAAATACTTATATTACAATGTAGGGCAATGTTAGAATATGCACCACCAGAGTGGGACTCATTTTTTGGATTGAAGGTGCGGGAGCTAGAGCAGGGACAAATACGGGCTATGAGGTGGGTGAAGGATAAGTGGAGAAGGCAAGGGCAGGTTGGTGAGGGCAAAAGAAACTTTCAGCCATCTGTGATTTTGAAGGGATTGTTTTGTGTTGTGGGGAACATAAACTGAAATTGTTATGTGTAGGTAAAGCTAAAATACCACAATCATTTAAAGGCACAGAAATGCAGCATTTTCCGTTCATTACTACAACAACAAATCTGCCTGGATGACTAAGGAAATATTTATATTGTGGTTTCATTCTAAATTTGTACCTCAAGTTACTGATTTTTTAAAATCAAAGGATTCACCAGTAAACGCAGTGATCTTTTTGGACAATGTGTCGTCACATCCACATTAAAGTGAGCTGACATCGACAGATGGCAAAATTTTTGTCTCCTATTTGCTGCCAAATGTAACCGCGCTTATTCGGCCGATGGACCAAGGCGTATTCATAACATTGACGAGGCATTTTATAAGAAAAATTTGAAGTTTGCTTCTTGAAGAAGACATTGCAATGGTCGACTTCTGGAAAAAATGAAACTAAAAGAGGCAATTTACCTTGTTGTGAAGGCGTGGGGAATGATCACAAAACTAAACATCATTTGACCGTGGAGAAAATTTTACTGCACATTGAAAATTCAGCTGATATATTCCATGGTTTTGAAAATGAAGACGGCGAAATTGAGCCTTTTCCAGACACCATTCACGCAGCTCTTTAAAATATGTACAGTTTGCCAGTGTCCATGAAGAAAACATCCAAGAATGGTTGAATACAGATCTTGA
The DNA here is from genome assembly GCA_003012365.1 of Medauroidea extradentata. Lineage (NCBI taxonomy): Eukaryota > Metazoa > Arthropoda > Insecta > Phasmatodea > Phasmatidae > Medauroidea > Medauroidea extradentata. The sequence goes on from PNEQ01135629.1 coordinate 7,263, forward strand.
ACTTCCAGGTCACCGAGTAAAAAGTGACGATGACATTGTACAGTCTAACCACAGATGGTAGTGATGATGAAGGGGAAGGGGAATAATTGATCCCCGCAAAACGTGTGACTCACCAAACGGCGTTGGAGTCAACAGAAACACTCCTACAATATTTAGAACAAGAAGATTGTGAATTCATGGACATTCTTACTTTGAGAAGAATAAGGTTAAGTATAAATCAACAAATAAATTAATCAAAGCAGAGGAAAGTTACAGACTTTTTGAAAAAGTAAATTAAGCTGCGTAAAAGTTGACAGCTAATATCAGCAATGACCGCAGCAGCAGTAAACACAGATAGACGGCTTTACCCACCTGATCATCACCACGCTGAGAACAAAACGTGAGTGCAGCATGCAGATCACGTGTGCAGGGCATCTCCATGAGCCGCAACAGCAACAGGACGAGGGACGAGGTGCAAGCTAGGCGACAGCTAGCTCTGTATAGTGCCGCGCTAGCCTCCTGCAGCTGCTGTGTGGTACGGGACAGGAGGTGGTAGGTTTCTTGAAGTAAGGCATCCAGACCTACTAGTGGTGCGGGGCTGCGCTCCTTCAACTTTGCTAGCAGACGGCGCTGCACCACACGGTACTGGGCTGCACCCCTCTCCAACCCCTCCTGCTCCACACAATAGCAGCAAAGTTAAACCAACATATTCCTTGCACTAGATATCACTAAGTTATCTGAATGTTCACACCAACAGTATGGATAAATGTTGATGTTTCACCTCAAAAATCAACATATTTTATCAACTAAGAAAGTATGCACAACAAAGCAAAATAATGACCACCACAGTAAACCTGCTCATTACACTGCAATAAAACAGTAAATAATCTTCCATGTAATGTCTCACTTAAAATTTATAAAGAAAAATATTTTTCAATCAGTACACTGCACAGTTTAATAGACATATACTTTACTTTATATTTGATAGTCTGCCAAGCATATTTGTGAAGCAATTATCAGTGCCAGAGGAAAACAATGCCTTTTACATGGAAACACGTGTAAAAAAAAGTATGGTCAACACAACAGCCAAACAGTGGAATTCTTACATGAGACCGACAATAACATAAGACCCAAAAGTAGACACCAATTAAAAAATGCAGGTATTCAAAATACAGGTCACGATACACCTGTCAACTGTAGTCTTTGTGACTTTTCTTCACAAAGTCAGATATAACAGATCATTTTAGCACAATACATGGTTGTTGTTCATTACAAAACTGCCAATTTCTAATTAAGAATCTGAGAAAAAAGTAATTCGTCATATACTATAAATACGGGGGCAAAGCATAAGAGCAATGAAACAGCAACATACAAATATCAGTGCAATTGTTCGAGACATTACAAAACAAATGATTCATGACAAAGACACATAAAGGTTCTCAAGGGAGCTTAAACCAAGTGGTGCGTCTTGGTTAGTTAAAACGCCACACTGACGGCAGATGAGAAGAAGAAGTGAAGTGTTTACTACAGCTTAACACAAGTGCATCATCAGAATGAATCAGGACATTTACGTATTGAAAGCAGTCCGTATGTGGTGGACAATGGAAGGTCCGCAATATACCCTTCCCTGAACCAAAACTGACAATGCATATTCTCGATAACTAATTCATGTAAATTTCTGTTAGTGTTTACTCATACATATTATGTACACAAACTAGTGTTTACAACAATTAAAAGAAAAAAATGCACTAGTTATAAGAATAATTAGCTATAAACTTGAATGGTGTATTAAACTAGTTATATTTTTTCATAATTTTAAGGTCTGTGGGAATGGACTGCAAATATGAAAGGATACGTATAGGACGGTGGAGTGCACGAGTCGCCATGTACACACCCAATTTGCCACCTTCCCAGCCATAACTAACATACGCCTCAATGTAATCTATGTGTCATTTTTATCTGAAAACGTGTAAAACATGTACTACTAAATTTACCTGCAGCATTTTTGCAAAATTCCATCATTTAAAAAATTACAATACAAGAAGAATACAGTTAAATACAAATAACACAAATTTTTTAAGTTAATGATTTTATAATGCCGTAATTGTTCACATTATAGAAATTATTGTCAGAAACAAAATTAAAGAACTGAAGCTAAAGATTTAAATGTATTGACTATTATTTACGTATACACAAGCGATTCTTTAGGTCACCATTTCCAAACCTGGAGGGGTAGGGGAAGGAGGCCAAGCACCAAGGGGAGCGGCAGGGACTTTTGAGGAAATACTTGTCTCATAAGAGTCTAACATGAAAAACATTTTAAGTTTTCCCAGAATTAGTTGCAACAAAACACCTTTATTTCATAGGCTAATATTCACAGGTAAACCCATCTGTACTTCAGTTTAGTGGCCTAACTCATGCTGGGAAAAAATAAAGTAAAAGAAATGTAGTCTATGATTTTAATTTGTTTGTTTTCTGCAAAAATGTTGAATTTTACCTGTACGAATAAACAAAAAGGAACAAATTCATCTTTTTTATTTTATTGTATGTAAAAGAATAATCATCTTACAGGTAAGTATGAGTATCCTGGTACTAGAGTAATCAAGGGTCTGAGATTCTGCATCAAGCATCAACTGCAGTGTTACAATGTGTTTTGTTTGTAGACTAACTTTGTAATTATGAGTACATTTCACAATTGCTGAAGTCGTGTTGATGTTTAACATAGTAAAATGTGTCTTATTTGTATATTAACTTTGTAGTTGTGGACATATTTCAAAAGATGCTGGAGATGGTTGAGGCTTAACATGACGAATTGTGCTTTATCTGGATATTAACTTTGTAACTTGTGAGTAAATTACAATTTCATGGGAGATGTGTTGATTCTTAATGTTGGCAGAAAGGTAGTACATCTACGCAGCTGATACATTATTAACTGTAAATTTTTATTAACTGTAAATTTTTGCAGTTTTGAAAAGTTCATTCTGATGAACAACACTAGGTACAATTGCAACATGCATGTTTTCTTTTTGGATGAATTTACATATTTTGTAATGCTTATTGTGAAGTGCTGCAAAATAAGGAAACTTGAATAAACTGCACACAAATGACTTACCTTATTACCAGTGAACATTACCACTGCCAAAGACATGGTGATCACTAGAAATACCCAAATAAACTACAAAATTTTTAACAACAGGAACTCGTCACTATTATACCAATTTTTTTCTCTACTTTTGATAACACAAAAAAATAATAGCTACCAAATTTTAATGTCACACTTTCAAGAATACTGTAAACAACTGTTACAAATTTGTTTTTCACATGTAGATATTCATATTAATATTCACAGCACATTACGGTATATGCGGATATAGGGCAAGATAATTTTGAAAAGCTCTCTTTCTAATGTGTTTAGTTATTCATAAACCTATTGTAACCAAAATATAATAAGGAAATATTTTACCAATGCAAATCAAATATGTTTTGTTTGACAGTTATGTGGAAAATAAAATGTGAGTACTTAAAAGTAGTACCTGCAGTTCGCGGACAGTAGCCCGGCAGGTGTGGTGGTCATCAATGTCTGAGAAGAGCTGGTGCATGGGTAGGGAGGAGGCATAGGAGCAGATGAAGCCTGCTACCTTGCTGAAGTGCAAGCAAAGGCGACGCTCCAATTCCGCAACAAGAAGACAGGCGGCCGGTAGCCAACTGGTCTGCAGACGGTAGCGTTGCGAGCTCCTTGCCACCAATATGGACACTGCAGCCTCTGGGCGTCCATGCACGTGGAACCCCAGTGTGGTGTTGGCACTGGGCAAGCTGCCATCTGCCACCAGTTCTGTTGCACAACCATCACTTCACTAACTCTCATTTAATAGAAGTCCCTTTGTATCTTCCTGTACTTTTATTTCCACACTACAGCACAGCAGGTACGTCCTGCCTTCCTAACACTCACATATTCCTAACCATGGTGGGAATATTAACAGGTGGATACATGCGCATGTTTCCCCTCCAATTTCTCTGCTACCTCCCCTCCTTTGTGACACCACGCGAGTTGCGAGGAATATTTACGAAATATTGGGGAATACTCACATCGAGCATCCAAAAAACGTTCAAACCAAACTCGTCAGCAGTCAAAACTCATCCATTAAATTTACTTCACAATTTTTGCACCGCATTTGTGAAATGTTGTGCCAAAAATGCTATCTATTAATTTTAATTATGTAAATTATGTTATTATTTAAAAAAATAATCTAAATATGTACTGTTCACTATTATTTGGAAAATACAGGGCCAAATATAGTAAGCAAGAAATATTTTAGTTTTTTGAGTTAGAAGGGTATAAGCAGATAAATGAAAGAGGAAACTCAAATTTTAATTTTTATGATCCCCTCGAAAAGTTTAGAGATACGGTATAGTTTTAGCGGCAGGCAGAATACAGAACATTTCAGACGCACGTGTTCGAGATTGGCAATCTGACCACAACTTGTCCCTTGACTTACATACACTGCATTTGCTATGTTAATTACAATTCTGAACTTCATAATATTTATAAAATAACCAACTGTTGGTAACACTTATTATTATACACCAAATTAGATAACACTATTATAAAAATTTAATTTACAAACTATCATCCTCATTTACATAATTTTTCTTTATTAGTACTTACACCTACAATAGCAAAGTACAACAGTAGAAAACCAAATGTTAAATGTTATCAATTTTTTTAAACTTACAGTACATAGGAAAAGAAGTCAATATTCATCTTTTACGTCATTACTAAAATTAAAGTTTAGTAATTGGATGTGATTGTGTTGTTTTCTGCAATGAAAATATTTTTGCAGCTCAGCGAACAAATGAGTTTTCACATGCACTCTTGTTTTAGATCTGTGTGCTTTTGATAGTAAATCAAACTGATAGCTTCTTGTACAGTAAGATATCATGTTATCGAGACCACTTGAAAGCAACTACAATAAAAATAAGTTTTCATTGTAGGTTTTCATTAATTACAAGTTTCATTGAATACCACAAATAAAAGTTTATTTAAAAACATTGTTAGTAGTTTTTCTATTACAAAACTAAAATATTATTTTGGAAGTATATCTCACTAAATCAGTTTAAACAGTAAATATATGCTATGTATCGTTATGAAGCACGTTATTGAGAACAGATGAAACTGTCGATACAATAGAAAATGCAATCATGTTGTCAAAGAATATATAACATTAGACTTTGATTTTATTTTATGAATCAGGTCTTCTGAAGGAATATATACTCAATTTGAGTTGGGATTGCATTTGGTTTGAATTAAATTCTCTCTAGCAATCTACCTTCTAATATTCCTGCAGGTTTTTGTGCTAAATGCAGTAAGAATATAGTTGAAAATAAAATTCATCATGCACAATTTCAAATCAAATTAAACATCATTTTCACACGAAGAAATCACAAACATGGCAGTTTTTCTAATAATCAAGAAAAATAATGTTTCTGATGTAGTTAATGAACGAAAAGGTTCTTAATGAAAGCTGTGACTAAATTCTACCTAAAGTTTTTTCTTCCAATTAACCTTGTGCTATTGTGAGTCAAACTTGCATTTATATAAGTATGTAATTACTACTGTTTTTTATTATTCGATGTAATATTTAAAGTGCTACTATTTAAAAATTAATCTCAAAAATAACTTTCATAAATAAGATTTAGTAAATACATTTGAGTATATTGGAATTTACGTCTCAAAAACTGTTGTAGAAGAAAACAAATTTTTAATTTTTAGCCATTATCAGTAACATGAGGAATAAAGATATGAAAAAAATAACAACAAAAATGTGTTTATTTACACACTTCGTTAAAATACTGAATTTCTGCTGAAGTCGAAGTTATGTCACTTATCTGAAAAAAAAAATTACATCTATAAGTACTAGAAACAAAGCTATTTCCATGATACAATTATTGTATTAGTTTCTAGAATCAAATGTAAATTATATGTGCATTTGGTATACAATCCCCAACACAGAAAAAAAATATATTGACAGTATTAATAATTATATTCAACGAAACAGTGTTTACATTAGTTTATTTCACTAATGTAGTACTATTCATTTTACAGTCTCCTTAACAGTTTCTTTTGATCATGCACAACATAAGCTACAGCTATGAATTTGTAATGAATCACGCTACTTAGAACAAACATTGTATCTACATACTTCAAATTATGGTTCATGTATTTTTATAACTCTCCCAGTTAATTTTGACAATGTTCGCATGATCTGTGTTATGTTTGAGTAATATAAAAACTAAAATGAGACGTTAAATATAAATGCATTAAGTAAAGAGTTTAATTTTTAAGTGTTGTACAGAAGAACGAATTTTTTTTTAGCAACTAGCAACTTGATTTTTCTAATACTCGATAGCTAAACTGCTAAATTAGTGTACAAAGATGTCCCTAACTTGAAGTAAACATTATCTGCTATGAGTAATGCGTGCGGGCAAAGCCGCGGGAGGACTGATAGTTGAACAATAAATGATAATCAGAAATAAGTTAGGATCCCAAGTTTTCATGCCTGGAAGTGTAGAATCATATGCTATTGTGATATAACTTGAATTGACACCAGTGCCTTTCACAGCATTCGAACCTAGAACCTCCTGCTCCGTAGATTGGTGTTACAACCACACTGCGCTAAGAATGTTCAGAAGCAATCATAAAAAATACTACCACTATGTAACGATACGACTGCAAAGAGAAATGCTGTATAAATTATTTCTGCATGGTAATGCTTGCTTTTGAGGTGGTCTGTCTCGAGAGGTTTACAAATTAAGTTCAGTCAGCCAGAATCAGTCAGAGACAAATACTAGGATAACAAAATTTTAGTGACAGTGTTCTGAAGACTAAAATACTGCTACATTTAATCGAGTTAAAGGATGTTTGATCTGCTGCGAAAATATATGTTTAATTCCACCTTCCAAGTTTGCAGTTATGGAGTTTAAATATGAAATAAGTAACAAAATAATTTATTTTCTTTGCCATTATACTGTGATGAGCACTGGCACATAGCCGATACTTGATTTCTTATGATACAATTATTTGAATTTTTTTTGTTTCCTTTAATTAATTTTTTTTGTTGGTTTCAACAATTTAATCATGCTAACTTAATCAAGTGTAAGAATGTATACGGTGGGCTCCAACATTTTAATTGGGGATGCTGGAAGAGAAATTAACAGTAAAATTTTATTCAAAACTTAAAGTTTAACAGTTAAAACCAGATAAAAGTATTAAATTTTACATGTCTATTTTATCTGATTTACATCATGTTTGGACTCATTTTAAAGCTAATTTAATTCCAAGCAACTTTCCTAAGTAACTTTTTCTTATATTTTGCCTTGTTTGGATATTAAAAATTTCAAGTAGCCTCTTAGCTCGGTTCTTCTGGAATGGGATTTATCTGGCAGGCAGGTCAGAGATCAGACGCTTGGAGGCACTGGAATGCGACGAGAGCAGCATGTCATTAGGCATTCGACATGGGTGGTAGTACCGTGTGCAACAGAACTCTAAAAAGGTGGTGATCCGCGACAGAATGATGACACAGCACATCCCCAATTAATAAACTAATGAATAGCTAGCTGGTATTGTGGAGTAAAATGCTTTGCAAATTTGTCAGTAAGTATGATACATATTTTTCTTCCATGATAAATGTCAATTAACTAGTTTTCAAACAACTTGGGTCCCGTTGTATCACTCCGCTGCTCGGCTGAGAAAGTCCGGGTGTCCGCCCAGGAAAGTTAGTCGTCATCTGTTGTACGTCGGAACTTGTACACGATCGCCGGGAGATGGCAGGCTAAGTTTGCAGTCGAGGTGTCATGGCGGAACAGAGAGGAGGTGTAAGGGAGCGCTGGCGCAGAGAAGTAAAGCCACGGGGCCGAATTCGCGCTAACTAAAACTATTTCATGTAACATCAATTTTTGTCTTTTTTTTGTTTTCGTTCTTAGCACTAAGTGTAACTAGTTGTGTTGCACAATATGTAACCGCGTAGTCATCATTATGAGTGGAGCAAATATTTACTCATGATTACTACGTTTGTAAAGCGCGGTACCGAGCTACGACATTCTCTTGGGCAGACCCTCAGAAATAACTATATTGTTACGTCAACTGTTATATTTGACTTTGTTTTAATATTACTTAGTTGACGTTGGCAACTCGTGTAAAGAAACAGATGGGTTATGGCTACAAATAAATAACAGTAAGGAAGATATTACTGGCTTTGTTTTTTTGTTGGTAGTTACGCCACTATATTTAACCAAAAAGATAAAAACCTATGGGGCAAAGCTGTAATCTGGGCACTAGTAAAAGAATAAGCTGCTGAGCACCAAAACTGTGTCTGTCCACTCCACACAGTTTTTCTCTCCCAAAAAATTCATTATCGACAACGCAGAGAGACTAGACAGACTGTGACAACCCATGTTACAAGTGGCGCCGAGGAACAGGGACCCGAGGGTACCAAAATACCTCGGGGGGGGGGGGGGGCTAGGACCCGCAATAACAACCAGGGGCAGTGCCAGGATAGCGGCAGTTCGAGGACGGCAGCAGTAAAGAGGCTCACACCTGCGTAGCCTTTTCCTTTCCGTGCCAAGAAAAAAAAATAGATACATATGCACCGTAGATGTCAACAAAAGTCTAAGTAGTAGAAGAGAAAAGCGACAGACAGGTTAGTGTTTACCAGTGCGGGTAGGTAGCAAAGGTGAGCCATATTAAAATTGTGCATTGTAGTAGCAAGTTTTTTTTTTAAGTGTCTGGTGTCTTAAATCACAGAGAAAAAGTAAAATTAGGAATGTGAACGTTGTTTAAGTGGATAAACGCAGGTTGAACAAGTTTTAAATAAATAAAATAACACATCTTGTTTAGGTTAAAAATAAGTTATGAACAAACTCTATTAGCATGGCTGCCACAGGAAAAATTTTAGTAGACTTAATAAAAGCAATGTTAGAGGCACAAACTAGGCCACTAATAGAAACACAAACTAGGACACTAGTAGAAGTAACGAAAAAACTGACAAGAGAAATTAGGAAGGAATTTAAAGAGGTAAAGGAAGATCTGAAAAAGGAAATTAAGAGTTTTGCAGAAATGTGTAATCAAGGACAGACAAAATCTATTAAAAACATTGAGGTTGGAGTAGAGTTAGGCCTACAGGTAAAGAATGTGCAGGAAGGTAAAGGTGAGGTTAGGCCTAATAGTGACTTGTGTCCCATGAGATGGCAGTTAAAGGGCTACAGGAAAATGAATCTGAGAATGAAGTGAGAAGATTAAGAAAGGGCAAATTTACTAGTAACTGGGGGGGGGGGGGTCGTCAAACTGCAGAAGTGGGACATGGGCAGAGCATTCTGGTGGACAGGGGAAGAATGTAATGACATTATTGTGGAGAGAGATGTCGAACAGTGGGGGGTTCAGGAATGGCACCTAGATACAGTTAAGCTTACAGGCCAGAAAGGACTGGGGGGTGAAGTCTGTGTTGTGAAGTTAAAGGTGCACAGATGTGTTGAGAGTTGGGGGGTGCAGGAGTGGACACGAGGAAAAGTGAAAATCAAGGATAGTGTTGACAGTGTTGTAGTCACCTGGCCTTACCAGCCATGTTTTCCTGTTTTTTCTTTTCAATTTTGATGATGTTTGCTCGACCCCAGTGTAGTCCAACACCGAACACAATCCCAGCCCACACATAAGAGCCCCCAACTCACTAAGGCAGCAACCAGTCACTTTGGTTTAGTTTGATATTGTATGCAGTGTGAAGTGAAGCCCCACATTTCATGAGTTGTCCGGTCAAAGTGATGAGTCTGTCCGGCTTTCTAAGTGTAAGTGCATCGTTTGTTTGCCGAGATTTTGTTATTTAATTAAATATTTTCTTAATTTATTGAGCTATAATTTCTAACATCAAGATCTGTGAATGAACTTTAGTCCTGCAAGGCTATGGAATGCTATCCTGAAGCAAGAAGCTATCAATTTTTTGTAACTAATCAATAATTATTGCAGTGGGCTACATAGAGCTAGTGTTAGCTTAATTTTCATAATTAGTAATTTATTGATATTGATCAGTCAATTTTGTCGTAGAGAGTTCAGACTAGTCTCACTTTGTTCAGCTATGTATTTAATAAACTTTATCTAAATAACTTATTGATGTAAATTAAAGGCCATAAGGTGTATTTCACATTTTCAGTTTTGTGTAAGTTTGATCTTTGTGGATGGCCTTAGGCGAGGAGCACGTGAGGTTGGACAAAGGGCCTTGAATTCTAGGAATTGCCCGTTGCTAAGTTTCCGGCGAAGGCCGCAATGTAGCACCCCACCAGTGACGCCTTTGGTATATAGTATAATTTTATGTCAGAATGCACTTTTTAACGTAATCTAGAAATTTATGTATTAAGTATATATTGCCAAGAGTCATATATTTTAAACTGAGAGTTCTAAGTCACTTGTGTACGGCATAGTAATTAAAAAGAGTTTCGAAGGGATACGTGCGCTGGGTTAGAGGCTATGGCACCCTTGGTCAGCCGCTTGACCTGCTGTGAGATGAAGACGTGTCGCGACTGCGCTCACGAGATAAGGGGTTCGCCCACGTGGCTGCGTGAACTACGTGATGGCGAGGGCCGTGTGCCTACGATGAATTAGCTTCATATTTCTTTATTCACATTCTATTTCTATCAATTCTCCGCTTGATGAAGTCACGGTGATCATTTGAGTGGTGCTGTAATTTTGGGTACGAGTTTACCGAGGCGTTTGGCTGTGATGTACGCGGGCCTGAAGGAACTCTTTTATTTGTAACTCTAGCAAATGGCCTAAGTTGTAGTAATTTATTTTAGTAGCCCACCGGTGGAGCGTGTTCTTTTTTGTTGTTTTGTTTGCATGTAATACCAAGTGACCTTGCGCCGAAGTAAATGTGCCATTCATATGAAATCTGATTTATTTATTTTTGGCCGCATTTATACAGTAAGACATTTTATTTCTAATCATCAAAGGGTTGTACACTTATCGGACTGACAGACTAAATTCGGGGTTTCTAAAGTATCCAAAAAATAAATTCCGGTGTTAATGTTCATTATTAGTAGCACCTACCATAAAGAAAAACTAGAACATTTATCACACTTATATCAATATTTCTTCCCAAATAACTGAGGAAGGTTACTAAGTTACTGTATGATTTTTGGACTAGCCAGTTGTCCTCGGACTAAGTTGGCACCGACTTAAAAGAAAATATTTTTCAATAACACTGTGAAATAAATCTGCTCTAGATAACATATTGTTACAAGTTTGAGACATAAACTTTATATGTGGGCAATTCCCATGAGTTCGTTGGGATAGAGGTCTTATAATTAGAAATAAGCGAGTTAAATTAAGTACTGGATTTAATAGCTCACAAAGCTACGAAATACACAAAACAGTAATCAACTAGAACTCTCACAACACAATTAGTTATGCACACAATTACCACTGTGTCACAGACACATTAATTAACTTTGACAATTAAAGCACAAAAAATGTCTACCATCAATTAATTAAACAGTACAAATCACAATAAAATTCAGTCATATATACAATCAACATCTTTCAAGTAGTGACAGTGTACAACCTTAATAGTCCGCCGTAGTGATGAATCGTTGTGTGCTGCGCAGCACCCCGAGTGCACCGCTGTCTTCACTCTTGAGGTCTTCGGTTCGACTCCCGTCGCGTACCTCCTTCTTCGCCCGTCAGCCCGCCGCAGCAGTCCTCTTGGTTCGTCCAACACTGCTCCGAAGGTAGCCGCCTGCCGCCTCACAGTAGACACTGACGTCACCAAGATGTCTTCACCAGTTTCTCTCCACAGGCGTAGCACCTTCCTCTAGCACTACCAATAGCGAACTCTCCCCCAATGTGCCGATTCTGCACTTTTATACTAGGCCAGACAGTCGGGTCTTCCCCGCATTTCAGGGGTCTAAAATAGACATTACATCATGTTTCTGACATGATTTTAGCCACGTAGGCCACCCTCGAAGGGTTAAAGCGCAGTTGGGACAGGTATCTATGACGTAGTTTCAGCGGGATTCCCACTATGAGACACTCGGGCTTTGAGTCATGGGCCAGCCCTCAAGGTGTTTCGACACAGGCCCCATCCAGCCCGCCCTCGGAAACACAGCATGCAACAATATTTTAGTATTGTGAACTCTGCCGCACCTCATAATACTCCAGCCATCACACTGCAATGCAGGGTTTTCGCATCAGCTATTTTTCCTTCAATTTGGTTTTGAGATTTTGTAAACTCAGTATGAAGAAGGGTTGCAGAATGTGCTCCTCGTGTAGTTAGCACAACCTGATAAAATGTTCAATCAGGTACAAAATGTGTCAGGAGACTTGAAGATATATTGTATTATTTGGGGTATATGCTAGGTTAGAAGTACTTGATGGTTCAATTCTGCAACACATTTGTCGTATACAAGATAACGAGAAAGAACGATGAAATATTTAATGTGAGGAATAAAGTAAGAAATAAATATAAATTATTAAAAAAGAAAATTAAATTGATTTTATATGAATAAATTAATATAACTATAATTTTATTTGCAATGATTATCTTAAAAAACCTTAAATCATCTAAATACAACTAAAAATTTTAACGTTTCTCAAAGTTTCCATATTTATTAAAAATTTCCGCATGGTCTGGAAATTTTCCATTTTTGAAAGTTTCCGTCTGGAAACTCCCAGCTGGAAACATTCCACTACCCACCACTAATCCCGACGTGGTCAAGTGAGGGCAGTTCAGAACTCCGGCACAGTGCCCACTTGTCATGGTACTGGCGGCAGCAAAATTTCTGGCAGCACTTGCATGGATTTTGGAATGAAGCTTTGTGGAAGGTCAGCAAATGAATGATAGATGGCAGAAACTGCAACCGTTCATAAGTTCAATCAGGTACTGGCCCGGTTGTTAACAAGATGTCAACTGTTGTAGAAATCATGCCCTGTGACCGCTTTATACACCCACGTGCCAGTCTGGGGTGAGCGGAGAAGGGACAGGGGCAATCATAGAGCATCACTCCTCACAGGGAAGGTGGTGCATGGATGGATGCGTGCCAGTCACATGGGATGACTGGAACACCTGTCCTATTGGGCAATCAACTTAGCAGGTTGTGTTGGCCATGCCGGCTTAGGGACAGCTTTTCTTGCGACACAGGTGGTGTGTTGACAAGGTGGCAGGGGGGAAAGGGCAGCGGCCACAATCAAGAGACAGTGAGGAGTCTTAAGGAACGATGCGATTGTGACGTGTCACGTTTTTGCATCATGGTTAATGTAAACACTAAAATTTACAACACTACCGTCTGACTTGTCACAATGTATAGCACATACATTGTGAATGTACCTACATATATAACACAGATACAGAACCTACATACACATACATACATATGTACACATATACATATGTACCCACACATACGCACGTGCACCTGTGCTAGCACGCACATGCATGCGCACCAATGTGCACTCAACACACATATGCATGTGCACACACACAGATATATACAAATAAACAAATATTTAACATATCTGTATAATGTGTAATGAAGTCAAGATGCTGCTCACCTGGGAACAGCTGGGCTAAAGGAGCTGCAGGCTGATTCACATTCAGAGTGATCTTGAAATCTGCCTCCTTGGCAGCAGGACACACTGTCACCACCAGCTTCAAGGGAAGATGTGATACTTTACTGAGCACTCTGGGAAATCCTCCTGCACCAACCAAGTATGACACCACCACTTGCAGCTCCAGTGACGAGACGTCACAGTCGGCATTGCCCAACTTGACCTCCGTTACCACGTTGCTCTTCTCACCTACAAATCATCTTTGCTTTGGAATAAATGACACCAGAGTTTTCTGGATAAACGTTTTACAAAGGAGCACAGGAAGGAAAAAACTGGGAAGAAAGGGGATAAGCTAGCTGAAGGTTACAATAGGACCCACATTGTGAGATGTGATGCATCTTCTTATACCCAGTTTCATATTTCTATACTGTGACCAATTTTCAACTGAAATACTTACAGTATATAACTATTTGGTAAGTTGGCTTAGGCAAGGCAATATGAAGTAGCTTATTACAGCACCACAATATTTCACACACTCTTTAATGTTTGCTTAGGAAAAGTTATGTCTGTCTTAAGCATACCTTGTTGCCATACAATTTGTTTATTTGAAAAAATACTTATTTTATTTATCAAAATGAGGTCATTTTCAAATGCCATGCGGGCGCAGGCAAGGGAGGGAGGCTAAAACCCCCGTTCCCTTTACGACATTACCGGACAGTATATAAGGGCAGAGATTGGTCACTTTCTTTTCATGTTCAGTCCTTACAAGTGAGTATGTAATCAGTTACCTAGGAAAAAGAGATTCATATGATTTCAGGTCTGCTAGTGAGTTCAAAAAACCCTGGAGATCGAACTGTCGACAGGAGCTTGATGGGTGGATCATTTGTGGTTAGGACACATCCTTGGTTGATAGAAGGCCCACATGAAGGGGCTTCACTGTGCAGGATCAAGTGTGGTTGTGTAAATAAACAAGGGTCATTTGGTTATGAGACGAGGTCCATCATGATACCAGACCATCAACTTTTCATTACTAACTTTAAAAAAGTGCTCATAAGCTAGACACTCAACATACAGCAACTCCTTGCAAACATGAATACATCCATTGGAAGCAATGTTGCCAGACACAGTAGAAATCTGGCCCAAGTATAAAATTTTGACCCTCTGTACCAGGTACCATAATCTTATATTTTTGGTACAAACATTACCAGCATTTGGTGTTCATTGACAACAAATGCAACATTTACAAATGTAACAAAAAGAATCATAAAAATATTGTATTTAAACTTAATTATTGGACCAACTCAGAATGTTTAGTATCTACATTCCTCTAAAGGATTTTTCTTAATGATTTACATGTGAGATTATTTCCTTATTATATTACTTAATGAACAGTGTCAATGAAGGAAGACCTCCCGGCAAAGTTTCATGCCTGCAGAAGGCCATGTACAGGCTGAAGCTAAGTGGGAGGTGCTGGAACCACCATCTGAACAAGGTTCTCACAGGGATGGGACTGCAGCAGTCTAAAGCAGATCCTTGTATATATTTTGAAAGAACAGATAAAGGCCTAATTGTTTATTCCATATACGCTGATGCCATCTTTGCAAATTAACCGCAAACCCTGAAGAAATTACAGAGGAAGCTGGAATCCGTCCGAGCTCCACACGACGGACATGAGTGAGGTGGAAAACTGCTTAGGTATAAAAATTACTAGAGACAAAAAACAACTCTTCATCAATCAGACAAGCTACATTGTCACAATGCTCCAGAAGTTCTGCATTTCAGATTGTAACCCTGTGTAAACTCTGATAGAAGCTGGCATAAAACTATGAGAACCTTATAAGAATGTGATAAAAGGTGATTGTCAAAATGTTAAGCGTAGTGAGATGGTGCCATTCCCACAAGCTGTTGGTAGCCTCCTGTACATTTCCCAGATTTCTAGACAAGACATTTCTTGTGCTGTTAACTGCTTAGCTCAGTTTAACAGCAGTCCACAAAAGTGCCACTGGAATGCTGTCAAGAATATTTAAAGGTATTTAATCGTGAACAGAGGAAAATAATGTTTGATAAAAATAGTAACTCAGATTTGCTTAGCTACAGCAATGCAGATTGGGGAAGTGTGAATAATGGCAGGCATTGAATTACTGGGAGTAGTATCAAATTCATGGACGCATTGATTTCATGGTTCAGTAGGAAGCAAATAACAGTTGTATTAAGCTTTGTTGAAGAAAAATAAATGACACTTAGATCCACTGTTCAAGAAATCTTGACTGTCAAAGCCGAATGATACTTAGTTCCACTGTTTAAGAAATCCTGTGGTTCAGAACTTTGTGTAGAGAACTACAACATGACAATGGACCTAGACAATCCATAGTACGTATACTGTGATAATAAGGGAGCTATACAATTGGCAAAAAATAATGTGACCAGCCAGAGATCTAAACACATTGATCAGATATCACTTCGTCAGTAAACCCATCCAAGAAGGGCATAAGAGGTAAATTATTTACTATCAGATGAGATTGTTTCTGACAAACTGACAGAAACTCTTACCAATCAGAAACATAATTATTTTGTAAGCCATTATCACGTTGTTGTTTCTGATTTGTAATAAGAATAATGTTTATGTTGCTAGGAGCTTATTATGATAGTATATTCTTACTTTAAGGGGGATTATTCCCTAAATAAATAACGTTAAAATGAACTTGAAATTATGTATTTTGTAGTAGACATAAATGACAAGTATTGAAGAAACATAATTTTTTTTAGAAAAAAATTTTTAATATATGTTTTGACACTTTAAACGAACTTTGCATACTAATTTTGCAGCCATTACAGCAAGAATCAGAATAAAAATTTTTACTAATTACTGCATTCACTTGCTAGATTAAAGTACGAAAAATTGCGTGTCACGTTCGGTTTTTAAAAACAGTTGTTTGAAACAGTTTACTGATGCATTTTACATGCTAGTGTAAATGCATTTTTTCATAATTTTTTGTTATGTAATTTCATTAGCAAATTTAGACACTTTAACCAACGATTTGAAACAAAAATACTACATTGTATCATACTGTTGCATTTAAATGAATTTTATAAGCAATATTATTGCAGTTTGGTAAACTGGTTCACGAAATATAGACATAAAATCAAATGTATGTAACGATGTGTTAGGTTGACTACAAGTCCCCTGTGAAATGCTTCCATCTGGCGAGAAAGACAAGAAATATTTGAACTGAACGAAAGCGTGTCTTCCCCCCCTCCTACACAACTTTGGGACAGGACCTGTGTCACGTACAGTTGTAAGAAGGGTGCGGAGGTGGGGCGCGAGACAGCAGTACCGTGAGAACAAAAACGCTTGCTGACAGACTGGCTTACACTGTTGCCATATCTTTCGAAGGTTGTCATAAGATCAGTACGGCATGCCCATGTGCCTGCCAGCCGTGTAGGCAGGCCGCTGAGAATGTGAGTTCTTGAGCGTAACGCTTTCCTCTAAGGTCTCTATTATTTATATTCACTTTATTTACAACATATTTTATTGCTAAAGAAATTTTTTTAAACGATATTTTTAAAGAACGTTTTAAAAAGATTAACAACAGTTAATCAGATGAAACAACAAAGCAGGAGCATGGCATGATATTAGTTTACCAGGAAGAAATTTATGTATGTAATA
>PNEQ01135630.1:0-24493 GCA_003012365.1 Medauroidea extradentata
TATCATACTACCTAACCTACACAGACTAACAGCATGGTTATACCACATTAATTTGGCTTTGTTTGACAAAACTCTTTTCTCAGCATCCAACTTTCACTTGTAAAACTAGACAAAATTCAAAACAGAAAGCCGACATTGAAAGTCAATCGAATAGACATAGTCTAATAAACTTGCATACAGGAAATTTAATGTCATAAAGCCGAAGTGTCAATAAAGTAATTTGAAGTGGAATATTTCCATAAATTATAGCCGTAGAGTGCATTAACGCATAACAAGACTGTAATTTCTTAAAAACGCCCTTATATTTAGGTATTTTAATAATGGTTGATATATTCCAAGCCCTTTGAATCCTTCCTCCAAACGTAGACAAAGAAAACTTATTAAACATAAAAAATACGTAAAAGTTGCAAGAAACTACTCTGAAATGTAAGCATTGAATAGTAATTGTGCATATTTCCAAAATATTCCGTTAACAATTTGTGAACATTTTTTTAGCGCTCCTAATTTTTATAACGCAAATTTTTTTTCTACTTTCTTAGTTTGTACGCTCATAACTCCCTAATAACCACACATTAATTAAATGGTGTTTCGAATCTGTTAAAACACGAACAGGTGTTCCAACAACAAATTATTGGCGCAACATATTAAAGAAAATAAAACTACAAACAATTAAACTTAATGTGCACATGTAATAAACACTTTTCTTCACTCAACTGACATCACTAGAGAACATAACAGTGTTGAAAAATACTATGTTAAAGTTTACTATAAACGAGATTATTAACAGTATGAATATATCTCACTTCAATCAAGTAAGCCTATTCGAAATATTCGTAATTAGTGAGTTGACAACTAAATTTGTTTCTGTCAATGGGCCAGGCTTCAGTATGGAAAGGACGGTACGAAAATATTCTGGACTTCAAAATGTATAGAATTTATGAATTATTATTGTTGAAATCTCCCACTTACATGGCCTAGAATTAATTTGAGAATTTTAACTAAATTAACTATTGTTTTTCACCTGAGTCATAATTATTTAGGACGCGTTATAAAATGTATTTTGAGGAATCATAACTTTTTTGCTGAGAAAAATGTAAGAACGACCGACAAATTAAATCTTCTGTGTGGCTTCAAATCGACTAAACTATAGGGACATTTTTCTTTTCGCGCTTTGGCAGTATAATTTGTGTTTCTCTGCAACATATTTCAAGTATTTCAAGTGAAGTTCTAGCATTGTTATGTGTCCGAACAGCATTTAACAAGTTTCTAAAATTTTAGACAACAGCAATAACATCATACCTTCGACTTGCCACGCCAATTTTCATGTGCAAGTTTTGTAACACGTTACAGCCTTCAGCATCTAGTTAGGCGCGAAACAATTTGAATTAACATAGAAAAAAACGTAAATTTGCGTCAACCAAAGTATGCACGGCAGTACCAAGTAATTTGTTTGTATGGCATAACAAATATATTATTGTTGCTGAAACAAATTCACTTTGTTATTTTTACTTTGTTAATCAAGTGAAACTTTCAGTCAGTACAGCAAAATATTTATTTGGCTCTGTACATATTTTTGCGCACAGTAGTTTAAGAAAAATACAATCTTAGTACGGAGAATCGAAACCTGGACTCATCGCACTTGAGTTCACTTGTAAGTAATCAACGGCTAAGATAGAACACTAATATATCTGAAATATTCTAATAAATTAAAGGATTTTAAAATGTATTACTCTCATGCAGATGAACGTATCTTTCTTTGTGTATTTGTAATTATCGTTTATCTGTATTATGTCACATTGAAGCATTCACTTACAAATTAGTTCTATCGATAATCACAGAAGTTACAGAATAAATATCAATTAGAGATTGTATACTACGACGTGACAAATAGCCTATATATAAAGCTTTTTTTTTTTTTTTTTAATTTTTTTGGTGCGACAAAATGAACATTCGAATACTTCCAAACAAATTACTATATTTGCGAACAAACATTTTACTGTCATGCGTAAGTATTTTTCCTTCATGAATGAAATTATTTTTGTTGGAACATTGAAAGCAAGTGTACTGATTTTGGTGTTTGGTTCTGATAACAAAATATTTCTTAATATATATTAAGTATTTATTTCACCATATTTAAACAAATATTTGTTAAAAAATTTAGTTTCAGATATTTTAATTTTAAAAAAATAAACATATATCCGAGCGTTTGCAACATGTTTGTGTGACGAAAATCACTGTTTATAGCTCAAACAATATTTTTTTTGCTAAATTATACGTATAATGTTTAAACGTTCTGATTATGTTGATAAATATTTTATCTAATTTTAAGTAACTGGAAACAAAACGTCCGTTCAATTTGAATCTTACGCTAATTGATGTGACCTCAATGCAGGGAGAGTTGAGGGACATGAAACTCCTTCACACCGTAATATCTAGGGTTATAATATGACATGTAACATGACCCACATTATACGCGAAATGAGTTGTTAATATACGCCATATGTTTGGAATTATTCACTATAGAGGAAGCACTTTAGCATTTATTAATGCGCATCACCTACAAAACAAATTTGGCGAGTATGCGATTTTCGTAGTATATTGGAAAGTTTTAAAATTAATTCTAAACTAAGTTTCTTCTTTCTTAACGTTTCAGGCTTTCACTGTAGTTATAATCGCATTGAGCCACTTCGCTGACAACCTAAACAAAATGGTAAAAATAAATATGATACTACCACGACGATTAAATTCAACTCTACTTTTTTTGACACTCAAAAGGATTTGAAACATATTATAAGCCTTTCTTGTAAGAGGAATGTTTATACAAATTGCTCAGGCAACCGCGAAAACTTCAAACACACACACACACAATTTTCATAAACCTTTCTTGAATAACATTTTCATGTAAACAAACATTTCACAACTCGGCATTACGAAATACATAAAACAGTTATTTAATGATGAGAGACATAGTTTATTTTACGATAAATATGGCACTCGACTTATTTCGCTGCGAAAGAGTAATACGAAAAGAATGCCGACCCAAGTTAACTAGAAAGGCGTTAGTAATCTATTTGTACATTAAAATAGTCAAACTTATCTATGTACGAGTATTATACGTATAGAACGTGCAAATCATCAAAACATTCTTTATAGGCCTAATACAGTACATAAAACCAGGCGGTGTATCCTCAGTAGTGTTAAATGACAAGAGTATAAACCAAAAGGCCTAGACATTTAGGTACTGACTGGTCATCATTAATCAGAGAAACATTTTTTGCGACATAACATACTTCTAACCGTGAATAATAAAACTTCTTTCTGTTAAAAAATCATGACACAGACACAGTTTTGAAAAGTCGATACGCAAAGAAATAAATTGATTTTATTTAATTAATTTTATAATCAGAGTAAAGACATTCCATTTCATACAGCCTAAGTCTTCAAACATTTGTTTTACTGCAATTTTTTATTCAATTTTTTTCAACAAACGGCCTTGTAAGTAAAATAAAAGAAAAAGACGGATAACTTGAGAATCATTGTTAACAAGTGTTGTGATAAGAACAACTCAACACCGAAAATAATAAATTCAAATAGCTAGAAATGTAAACAATTTAATATTAAAATATAACTAACAAACATGGAAAATCAATACAAGATATGAAAAGAACCTGAAAAATTTGCTTTTTCTTTTAGGCACAAACTAGAATTCCAGTACATGTACGTTCCGAGTCTCTTCCGCAATTGACCCTCGACTTGTTTGACACCTTCTGATAGTCGCTGAGCCAATAATAAAAATATAACTTAACGCATGTCCATGCCATTGAGACAGCGAGCTGCTAATGAACAGCTTAGAGTATGCTTGAGTTGGAGTCTAGCATGTACGTTAGCGAACCCGAGAATATTTCCAGTCTCCAAGCATATGGGAAAATATCTTCAATAACAAGTCATGCCAAAAGTTACTAGATAAATGTAATAAATGAGGGTTTCTGAAGTATACATGGCTTCTGCAGGCCCAACTTAGTCGAGAACACGTAAATCGTAGTAAGCCTGACAAAATAAGGAAAATAATATTTGGCGAGTTCAAAGACAGGCAAGATAGACTCCACAGCCCTCATACGCGAGCAGCGACCATTTGTCTATTAGCTGCTGCTCAGTGCAACAACAGACAATGAGCGAATATACGGAGCTTGAGGAGGTATAGGGCATTGTGGTCTAGTATGTGTGTCATTGACCTCGCGAATATTTCCTTTCCATAATAGTAATTAAAAATAAGGATGTAAATTATTACAAACATATACGATTTAGCAAATGTTCCATGAACCTACTATAGGCGCTATGATACTTTTATAGTAATACAGAGGAAATATGACCCGTTTTCATAATGTCACGGTAACAAACAAAACAAATTTATTTTCTCGTGGTTCCTATAAAAAATATTCCTATAGGCGTAATTTGTTTTACAACATTCTTAGCAACGTGTTGAAAAATTTTGTGTAAATTTTCCGATGTTGGGAAAAGATTTGACAAGTGTGGTAAAATTAAAATAATACAATTAGTTACAAACATTGTGTTCGTGCTTTGTTTCATAACACTGGAAATTCTTACACGTAAGTTAAACAGAAAGGCATCTAATTTTATTGTGCGAACACAAGAAATTTTATTGTGCGAACACAAGATCAAACACGCAACTGGTGTTTGCAAGTGTAGTTAATTTGAAGATAGTTGTTTCTGAAAAGCAAGTAAAGAAATTTAGTTTCTGTATTCAACTCACCGAAAAAGTGGAGACACAAAAGTAATGTTTTCTGAACATTTAAACGGTAATCGTGCTTCATGATAAGAATTGATTTAAGATGTTAAAATATGAAATCATGTAGGCCTTAAAAGAGAATGCTTTCTACAAAGAAGTTTAAAATACACGACGCAGCAAAACAATCT
This sequence comes from Medauroidea extradentata, assembly GCA_003012365.1. Classification (NCBI taxonomy): domain Eukaryota; kingdom Metazoa; phylum Arthropoda; class Insecta; order Phasmatodea; family Phasmatidae; genus Medauroidea; species Medauroidea extradentata. The sequence goes on from PNEQ01135630.1 coordinate 4,936, forward strand.
GCAGAGATCTTGCAAAAACATACAACAATATGGAAAAAAAAAATTACAAACAGTGAATACTAAGTGCTGCAAATGATAAATTGAGCATAAAAAAATTTGCATTAAGGTATCAAATTGCTTAAAACTTACTTAAATTATGTTAGAAATAGATACGCAAACTAACACTTATATAATAGCAGCGTTAAGGTAGGCCAATTAAATTTCACATTGCCGAAGCCATCAACAGGCAAACACAGTAAAGTATTTTATATACACACACATATACATATAGATATGCGTTTGTATAAATAGCAGGCAAACAAAGATAGGCGATAAAACGTCAGTAAACCACGGAAGTATTCCAACAACGCCATACCAATAGTGAGATACCGTTTCATACGGAGTATATGCAGCACAAATACTCTAGCATGGTCTGTATAGCTGTTAATCTCACAAACAGGTATTAACAATGCATTACATTCATCAGACACTAAACAAGTTCTCCCTAAATTCATTCAAAGACAATTCTTCGTTCAATGTGATATGAACAGTCTCTAAAATATAATTACAAATTACTGAAGCATTTAAAACATTTAAAAATAATACACTGGTTGCTATTTTTGCCGCAATAGCAAAAGGAAGTGTTATGAGGACGCTCACATTTTGTTGTTTTCTTAGGGCGACAAATTTGTGAGAAATAGATAAAATGTTCACTCATGAATTTTCTATCAATTTCACAAGAAACACAGAACCCTGTTTCAATCCCATTTACCTCCGACAGTAAATGCGTATAGTCTACTTTTTAGTAACAGGTCTTTAAATTTTTATGTTTAACAGTACAAACGTAACATACGTGAAATTGCATTCTTTTTGCTCAAATCTGTGCAGCAAGCTGGTAAATTCTACCGTATAACTAATTTGCGTAAAATAATTATCTGCGAAATTACAATTTTCGATGAGCTTAATATTTTAAGAACATACAAAACACGTAAACTGTGAAAAACTGCACGAATTACGAAACTATGACCGCAATTGTTTTGACGGCGGTATTTGTGCGCAGGACGGGTACATGGTTGAGTACCGCTGCGCTGGTGGAGCTACCAGCCGTGCGAGTAACGCTTCTAAGGCAGTTTCGTCTCTGTCATTTTGCTTACAGCAGTCGTCAAGAAAATTACGATTGAGCGGATTTCTTAATTTCTTCAAACACGCGCCCTGAAGATTACTTACGTTGTCTGAGAATCACAATGAAATTCGACTTACACCACTTTTAAAGTCATTTATGGTTCCTTTCATAATAATACATTCACAGTTAAGTTAAAGTAAATGTTATGCATTTAACACTTTTTCAAATTACTACAACAATTATTTTAACACACAAAAACATATCGTTAACCTAGAAGAGCAAGTCGATTGTATAACACTAAAACTCTGCACGGAAATCTTCGTAGCGACAACTGAATGGGAAATTGTATATAAATAATAAAGTAGCAAATGTTTTTTCTTGTGTGTATAAGGAAAAGTGTGTATAGTAAAGCCAGTTCCAAATTTTAATAATTTAAAAAGGTACATATATGCTGAAATGAAAAATTTCAGCATGCGGTGTTACAGATTGGCAAAACTGGAAAAAAAAAAAAAAAACTATCTGTCTTGCAGAATTTTTAAAATTACAAATGACGAATACACACTTATAAAGTTCGCCTGAATACTTAATATATTCTGCATACACTAAATCACGATCTGTGATCTTTGACTGGGAGCGTCAATACGGTACAATTGAACTGTTTGAGCGTATTACGACATACCTATTACTAGATGCACGAATATTCCGCGTATTAATCTGGAAGCAGTCTTCGTCCTATAGAAGCGGTTCGGGATAAAGTTAGCACTCAAAAAAGCCCCGCTAAAGTTCAGTTTTCTGCTAATTCGCATCTTCCCGCGCGTAACATCTAACGACGGTAAATGTCTAACCTCTGTGGAAACGTGTAAGATGAAATGTGCAGTCAGCAGGCCTATAAATGACAGTTAAATAAAACAAATTCATTAATTATATAAAATACAATAATGTCCATTAGGTTCAATTTGCTTCAGTATGGCTGTATTTACATAGGAAAACACGTGGAACCAGATTGCGTAATTGCGCTGCCAACCATACAAGAAGTAGGAAAACTATAGTTCATGCTGAATTATGTACAGTAACGGCTAGTGGTATTTTTTAAACGTTACATTTTTGTGCTCACTTTATCCCGAACGACCTATATACACACCGGCCAAAGTCGAATATCATTGGCTCCTAACCGTCCAAGTGGGTAGCCCCAGGAATTATTGTATTGTTTACTACTGACTTGCAACCTTCAAAGATGTGTCAAAACAGTTGCCGTCTATTCACGGAAGTTACAGTGATGTACAGGTTATTGGCGTTCAACCTGACCTACTATCAATACGCGAAATACTCGTGCCTCTAATTATTACTTAGAGTCTTTACCGTTAAAACGTCAATATATCTCAGTCTTAACAATAGTTCTCTGGATCCAGTTAATGACATACATCGGGCGAACAAAAACTTACATTTTAAACTGCTAATACAAATAACGAGAAATTCGTATGTTGTACAGTAGTAATGAAAAATACATAGAGCCAAGAAACTGGATATATTGTATATGGTGATGTTCGTGGTTTTTATCGTGCATGGCTCAAAAATGTGTAAATATTAAAAAAAAAAAAAATAGCTACAAATTAATTACTGGAGCTTAGCTTAAGCAACAAACTAAGCACATTAGAATTACGTTATTATTTTAATTGCAAACCTGCATTTCCGACAGCCATTAAACGTTTACAAATAATAACCGTTAATATCTACCAAATGCATTGCATGTGGAGGATTCTCATAGTAAGTGCTCCTAGGAAGTTCGTAAAGTTCAAGATGTTTTATCCGAAATTTCGCATTGACGCAGTAATCAAGATACGTTAAAGTTGTATGTTTACGAACGCGACTAAAGAAAAATTTTTACGTTCTATTGTTTTCCGCAATAGACTCCTAATCGCTTAGAAATGCTAATTGCCTTCGTGTAATCCGAGTACGAGCAAAATATCCTGAGGGTGACATTCCATTTACGAAACATATTAACAACTGCCATAGTTAGTACCTAAGCAACGACAATAATACACACAGCAGTGCGTCAGAGGTATAAACAGCAGAAAAATACAAGTTAACAGAAGATTAATTTGGCCTACATTAATTATGAAAAAGTTCAATAATTTTTTTTTAAATTCTACCGGAAATTATTTTTCCCGTCTTTCCATTTTTTTAGCATAAATTGGTTATGTTTAATTCTTCTTTGGATAATTTGATTTTATTACACAGACATTTTCTCACAAATAATATGTTTACAAATTCAGTAGGGTGCAACCCCACAGTTAGTACACAATATGCCTTCATTAAGTCTAGGCCTAAACGCGTGAATCTATGAAAATCATATCATCTATGCTAACATGACATTTAAACAACGCGGGCTGCAAGCATAACAATTATGTAAAATGTATATATAAGATATTATATAATATGTTTCCTTCATTCACACACTTATCGAAATAACAGCAGGGCAGAGCAATATTTTTGTGCACATTATATGGTTATCAATTTTTAAAATACAGCGTAATGTAAGCAGCGTAGAAGTTAAAAAATTTAAACACAATTTGATTGTAGTATGTTCACGTGAAATCTCAAATACATTATTGAACTCGTAATTAGCTAATCCACCAATTAGCTTAGCATTCACAGTAATCAAATCTAATGTTTTGAGTCGCAGATAAGAGTAGATAAATTCGTTTTGTATGTCACACGTTATTGATTTTAACTTTTTTTTTTTTCAAAACATTTTGATCAAGAGTACGTCAAACTATGGATGATTATTTGCACTGGTGTTCTTTAACTGCTTACTACAACGTCGCATAGACCTAACGATTGTACCCTACTACTGGCATTATGTCAGCATGATAAACACGCTACGGATTATTTGCGTCGAGTCTGAGTTGTCAAATAATTATTCTGCGGCTTGGAATATAGGTACACGCCTAATAAGATTCTGTTTTGAATCAGCTAACTAGTAATATAACAATAATGTAATGTTTAAATTTTGTTTTTCAAAATATGGTAGTTAACTAATTTTATGAGCGAAACAGTTTACTTAGTATCATTCAAAACAAAAAATACCCTGGCAGCAGAAGCACAACTCGGCCCAGATAACGAATTGTCCAGTTCTACTGGAGATGTAAACACGCGAGACTAGTTCAAAGTCACAAACTGGAAATTGTTATTACATCTCTCGAACACACATCTGGCGTGATACGCAGCATAAACATCCTGCATTACCTAGCAGCAGCCTTAGTGCTCAACGTGTTTTAGCTTCTTAATTGTAGTATCCTATCGTATTTTGCACAGAAAATATAATCCGAACATTAGCTTAGGACGGTTGGTGTTCACTTGACATACTGCAAACCAGTAACAATTATGACGGATTACCGCAACTAAACAACACAGGTTACCTCGCAAAGTAAATTAATAGTCAGCTAAATAGGTTCAAAACGAATAAATAACGGCTTACTTTTCATTCAAACTCGCTGTTACTGCTATTGTAGTTAGACAGGCGGCCAACAATATTTGTTGTCCAGTGTGCTGGGAAATTGTTGTCGCACACCAAGTCCAGGTCTCCACTCGCCTGTCTATTACACCACTCGCATGCCAGGTTAAGTTATGCTCGGCTCGGTAAGTCCGTCAATATGGAATTTGACCGTTGAATTGAATTTTTTCAGGTGAATTCCGCACACTTTCCACCCAGAAAGGACCAGCCGTTATCGAAAAGAAGTCTAAAACCGAAAAAAAAAAGTTGTTTATGAATAAACAATCAGCAACAAAGTATTTAAAATAGGGCCTACTACAATAATATTCGCCATACGAAAATTACGTTATTGTAAATAAATGATAAGAAGTACTGTAAATAACTGGTGTGTGTATTTTGCATAATGTATGCTTGTTATTTCCGAATGACAAAATTTAAACGCTAACACCAAACTATAAAAAGAAAGTAATTAAACTTCTCGGATTCATATAGAAATATGTAGGCCTAGAATACTTCTGAAGATTTCACTTTGCACCATTTTTTTACAGGTTTTATGACTTTCAAGCATCCCTAGGCCCAGCAAATGTTTACAGAAAAGCAAAGGACGTATGCAACATAAATCCACCTAGGGTAACACACTATAATCGTAACGTGAGTCTGCGAATGTAACTGTAATTTCTTGGCCCTAATAAACTCGCGTAAAATACACTGTTATTTATAAAAATCTAATGCCTATCCTATAAGTTTAGAGTGAATGAGGCAAATGTCTTTAATTTAGGAAACCACTAATTCCTAGTTATTCAAATATACTGCTAGGTCTTGACATACAGAACATGAACCAATTTACATATTTAGCTTAGCGAAGCCATGTAAGGAATATAGGAACATTACCGGTACATAAGACTACATTTGTAGTATTTTCTGTCGCCCGGTTACCAAAACATTACTACAAATTTAAGAAAAATCTAGTTTTTATGAAGGTTCAGTCATGTATCAGTTGTTTACGCTATTGTTTAAAAGTTTCAGCGCAACGTGCATAAGTTCGGTTAAATGACGCTATTTCCACCTCGTAGTAACGCGCAACGTACAGTTCGGAATTTCATAGCTAACCAATAACAATTACTAAATAATTTTTCTCCCTTCCGGCTTTTCTTTATGAAAGTTTTGAGTCAGCTACGTTTCTTCCATGATTTTGCACCAACAGCGCTCACATTGTGTTTAACACAACGACACACTGAAGAAGGGTAATGCATTCAATTGTCACTTGGAAACGACACACACCCAGCATGAAGCTATTGGAAAAACGCAAAATAATTATTGAAACCATATTTTACAAAGAGTTATAGCTAGTTGCGCAGCTCGACTGGACGACGCTCCTGTAACTATTTGTAGAGGAGTCACAGATGTAACATTAGCGAACCAGAGTTCTGACATATTCAGTCAAGTGGGAACAATCTAACAGAATATAAATAACGTGTAACGGGTAGGCTAAACTCTAGTCTACATCGCAACCTAACAAACAGACCAGTATGCTGTTGTAAGAGACCCTAATACAATACTCCTTGTCTCAGCATACGATGTGTGTAGAACAGTGTTAGTGTCAGCAAGGGGGCGAGGATGCGTGTGTGTACCGGGTCGCGCGGAATACTTAGCAGCCGACATGCGCACTACGGCCAATGTGCTGAGGGTTCACGACATATAAACTGCACCACGCTCGCCACATGTCACGAATTCACAACAAAGGCACTAGTAAACCCTAGCATGTCTCCATCAACTGAAGGCACGAGCGATGTGCCTATCTCGAGCTCAAGATTCCACAAACAAGGCACATTTCATCGAAACGGGAAGGGCGCAGTAATAAGTGACTAAGGCCAAGATGCATATAAATCTAACACGAAACCAGTGTCCATCATCGTAGCAATATTACACGGGACGTTAACGTGTACGTAATTGTACACAGCGAGGTCCAACATCCAATGTGAATAGATTCATTTTTAAAGATGATATTATTCCCATCACTGCCATCGACTATCAAGTACATAATATGTTGGTCATTACTTTTAAACAAACACGGAGTTAACTAAAGAATACCACGCGAAATAATGTTTTTTCGTTGCAACGCCATAATTACGAGTTTAAATCCAGTCTTAAAGATTTTGTGCGCATATATACTGCTAATATTTGATTGTTTAGCGACATTTTGATCTGGAACGATGGCTTATTAATATTTTTCGACAGTTATAGCTACTTTGTTTCTTTGCCACTTTTTTTAAAAAAAAAATAATATTTTATTCTTACTTCGTGCAAACATCGGAATTTTGAGAATAAGTTCTGTCACTGTAAATTAAAACAAAGTTGTGGATTTCCACAGAGAATCAAAGGCTACAAATAGCGATACATCGTCTAAGAAAGTCGTAGTGATCAGAAGCATGGCGAGGCACGTCTTATCATTTAATCACCTATGTCGCTCTTGACGTCTGTCGCACCTGCACATTGTAATATATCTTCCTGACACCTTAAGAGCAAATGTCGTCACACTTAATCGATGGTGAATTAATTTACTTGGCTGGTAACTGACCATAAGAAGTACACATGCTATGAGCACGCAGTGAACTTGCTTCGCGAGGAAAGCACACACGGGCGTCACTATAGTGCGGCGATGTACTCACCCAATGCATCCCGGGAGCGTCTTGGAAAACTCCCATCAGTAGGCTGGCCCGCGGCGGAGGTTGGCCTAAGGTCGGCGTCGTGCCGCCTCACCACCGCTAGGGGCCGACACCTCTGTGCAGCACTTGCGTCTATCTTCGCACGGTGTGTAGGAGAACAAACACTAGCACACTCACACGCCGTCAAATGTGCCGGCTGCGCGGGGCGGCGTCGCCATGTTGTGCGCGCATGCTCGCTGCGTGCTGCCGGCCTGGGAGGGCGATGTATCGCTTGTCAGGGGCGCGACGCGCATACTGGCGGGCAAATCGCTGGCGGCTGGGCGTGAGATCACAGCGCGCGACTACAGCGCTTCGCAGCGGCCGCCCGCACAACTGAACACGTGGGTGTGCCCCTCCCCTTCCATACTGAGGCCGGGTTGGGGAGGGGATGTGGCCCCGCAGGGGAAGGGGAACAACAACTGGCAGAGGAGTGAGTTGACGTCGTCACAGAATACCTACTACACCCACATATTATAAGTCATCTGCTGAATTTGCCTACGTCACCGGGTTTTGTCAAATCACTTGGTAATGTCTAAGGGCCGTATCCATAAACGGCTTTCGAATGAAAACCGACTGCTCACCAATGCTTTCTCTATGGGGCTAGCAGTTGGTTGTCATTCGAAAGAGGTTTATAATATCGGCCCTAAGAGTCTGGAAGCTATTCAATATATACAGATGGCGGTAATATAAAATTTACCTATATATTTCACACATGTGTGCAATATTTTACTAAATGCGACGACACATGCATATTTTATTTCCTACTTTATCTAAAGTTTTTTATAAAATCAGTCTCTTTTTCTCGCTTTTATATTTAAAACATTATTTATGTCGATCAAACTTTACTTCTTTGTAGATTTGGTAACGCCTGGTGTTTAAATTTTTACGCTACTAGGCTGTTACGTCTCCTTACTGCAACATTATACTCTACGTCTACGAAGATTGGGTTCTGTAAAATTCGTGTTTTTATTTCTGTACAGTCTAGACTGCAATGTCCTGTACACTCCAGAGCACAATCTGGAATAACGTTTTCCACGAGTGTCCATATGTAATGTAATTTACTTCGGTAACTCTTTTGCCGGAGATAGGACACTCCACAATGAAACACAACAATTGTATAGAAGCTTTCTCTACAGCAAACCACGACGTTGTGGATCAAAGAAAAATGACGGCGAACTTAGGAAGCACGAATTTCCTCTAGAGAATTGTTTTACAAGTTTTCCCTAACGTAACCCTGCTCCAATTACATTTTTTAACAGCATCTAAGTTGCTATTTAAAGACAACGTCGCACGGTCATCTTTCATTTATCCTGAAGACGTATCAAATTTCTGTCAGTTTATGCTCTAAATATCAGTCTACTTGCATAATTCAAGATATGAGATTAATTTATTACCCAACAATGTATAAAGGTGTAGCAGGTAGACACCAGGGGCATGGAATGATAAAGATGTTGAACAATCCTTCAGGGATACTTGTAGCGGGAGAAATACTGTAAAATAACGATGGCCGTGCACAATTATCCTTAATCCTGCTTTTCAAATGTCAATAATTTAGTAATAAATATGTCAAATGTCATATTATTAATTAGCTATAGATCATCATTCACTTCAACTGAAAAGACAAAACATGCAGCTGCAGTCACCAAGCTAAGGACACGGCATCTCGAAACTTGTCGATATATACTTATTTGTGCTACGTCGCCATCTCCTTGCCCAGAGCAGACCGTCGTGACTTCTAGTCAACAACTCCAGCGTCCGAACCATATATTGACACCTAGGTACACTCCACTGCTGTTATTGGTTGCACGATTTACAACAGACGAGCAAAAGTCGCGTTGTTTTCCGACAGCAGTCTCATCTCCAAAACGCCGTATTCTTGATCGACATCTCTCTTTGGCCGACATTCCATGGATTGCTGCGGATATTGCTTTATCCAACGATTCTAAGTTTCACGGTACAATGACCAGTCTCCTGTAAATTAGTCACAGATGTAAATGACATTACATAGATGCACGTTGGTAACATTGTGCTCTGGTATGTACACGGCAGTGTAGTCTAGCTGGCCACTAAATAATAACACGCGTTTTGCAGATCCCTCGTGATAACGTGTCGAGTGCTACGACTATTTGTAACATGAACTATGCTACTCCTGTAAACTGTTCCAGTGTCGAAAGATGACATTTCTGCAGGTTATTGCCTATGCCCCAGAGGTAACGACCATCCACTGCATCAATGATACAGCCTAAAACTCATTTACACGAACACACAATTTACATGTGATGAAATTTTGCAATCAACGTGTGTAAAAATTCTACTACAGTGTAAAAACGTTCCAGTACTTTAACACGGTTCTTAGTTAAAGTCAGTTAACAAGCAATATTTTCCTTCGTTAGAATAAACTTTATATATGCTACGGCAACGATATAGATTTAAAATTATTAGAAAAAAAAACTTTTTTACAAGTTATGGGAAATTCATAGCTTACCTCGAATGTCCTATGATCCAAGTAACTGCACTGAACCAATTATACATTTGGTATTATATTAGTATCCAGTTTTCAGCTTTTCAGCTTTAAAATTAACTAGCTAAGCAGTAAATTTTTACAACAATAAAAAAATTTACCTTTTCATATAATACATCATAGCTCTCTCTCTCTCTCTCTCTCTCTCTATATATATATATATATATATATATATATATATATATATATATAAAGCCCTTACATACTCCGGTTGTTGATTATTGCTTGTGTAAAATAAAGCAGGAAATATTTAAGGCTTTTAAGGGTAATCGTTATATTAAGGAGGAAGTAATAATGGTTTTTTTAAATAATATTTTAAAACAATGGTTTACCCACAAAACAAAAACTTATCTACGTAAACTAACAGGCCAACAGCAAACGTCGCGCCGATTGATTTATTCAGCTGGTATGGAAATAAATCGGGACCCTCCCTTAGATTGCGTACAACATTTGTACCATCCGGATATTCTATAATTTGAAGATAAACAGTTGACTAATGTGACCCGTGTACCTAAGTTGTCCTCTCGTAGTGACTGTACAGCACCCATTGTTTCCGTGCAGACCGCACATGTGCTAGGGGTGTGCTAGGGTGCAATGATACAGAGCCTAGCACGTAGGCAACACTGTGTACATGATTGTTTTATCTCGCCCCACCACACAGACTGGCGGATAATCACTGCAAATATCATATACCGTATACGATATAGCTCACATGATCATTACAAACATTTCATCCTTGCTGAATTTGTGTGTTTGTTTTGCACGAGAATAAGGAGAAGTGTGGAAGTGTGCAGGTGAAATTATACGTCGTTACAGTGCTCGTAGCTAGAAATTTAATAATTGTGTGCAATTTTGACACTACTGTAAAAAAAAGGTGAGCCAATAAGGATTCCAGGCACTGTCCGATATTGCGGATACAAACTTACTAATATTGCCGTCATTAATGTCCTACCTGAACTGCTTTTAGAAAGAAAAGTAACATTATTGCAGACTGTACAAATTAATAAAAAATAATAATTTTAAAACGTTTAGTAAATTAATATAAAATTTATTTTAATTTTAATTGTTTAAATCTTAGAGCTTGTTATTGAAATAAAAGAATAGGAAGTGCATACTAGATAGTGACTTGAACCTATGCGGGCGTGTGATAACCGATATGATCTCCGAACGATTCTTAAGTTCATATTATAAACATAACAGTCTATTAGAACGCCCGCAATGGCGTATGTCCAAATAAAACTGTTATGTTTATATTGGATATGGTTTTCTGTTTGTAATAAATTCACACACTTCATAAAATGTTGGTTTACGACTTACGTCAGAGCTAAATGAGCCAGTAACCACCAAAACATCAAGTGCTCACGATTATGGCATTGCTGGGCTTGTTTTCTCCGCCAGAAAGTTTTACTGAGAGTTGTGCAACGTGCCTTGGATGACTTAGGCCTATTTGAAATTTAAAGCTCTTCTACTTCCAAAGGTGCATACGTTCAAAGTGTAGTTAAGGGTTTGGGATACTATATGACCTCGATGATATGCCGCATCTCGAAACCAAACATTGTAAATATTACAAATAATATTGCAGTCATGCGGTTTGCTTATTGTGAAAAAATGTCACGTGCCACTTATATTCCCAGCCATACTATCTGCTTATTGTGCGCACATTATTGATTTCACCATGCTGGCCTCCGTAACGTAATCGACAGCATGTTGGCTACGACGCAAGAAGTCTTAGTTTCTAATCTCAGCACGGGCATACAAGTTCACGTGGTTTGCTTGGATTTAGATAGTTTAGAGCCATCTCTTACTAAGCCGAAGGACGTAAATAAACCCCCAAAAATCAAATAATAAAAATTAATTGCACAACGTTTGAACCCTAACATATTACTACCGTATTACTACAGCAGCCAAAGACACACTTCCGAAACCAAGGAACAACATAGAATTATTTAGTAATAGCACTTGACCACATTTAGAGGATTACATAAGCATTTTTATGATTAGCGATGTTAACGCAGTAAGACACCCGTTACTATTTACTGTACTGAATAGTTGTATTTATCTGATTTTATTAGTAGCTGGTTATTAAGTTGCATTTCATGCTAAAACTCCACCTTGAACCAGCATATTTTAATGGTCTTTTTGTACGATACTGGCAAAGTTTACGGTACATGCTAACATGCCACCCAATTATAGTAAAACTTATTATAAATATAAAAAGATGCTACCAAACCCATTCATATTACCGCATACTACATTGAGTCTGACTCATATATGCAATTGTTAAGTATAGGCCTAATGCTAATGATTTACAGATCAATTTTATGGTAGTAATAAATAGTCCAACTGTTTCAACTGCAAACTTCTCATCATTTCCCTTCAAAAAACACACACACATACATACGTATATATTCAGCCAGTATTAAAACGCTTGTTACGGTTATGCAAAATATCTAAGGTACGGTACATTACATGTACTGAGTGACTACGCCATCGTCTGTGTGGTGCTACGGGATAAACACACATGGCAGATTTGACAACACGCTAGGCTCTGTAACACCACGACCAAGCTTCGCGTGCGTTTTGCAAGAAAACTAAGCGTACTGGACACATAATACAAGATGACAATTTTTTTACAAAGACCTCTTTACTCAACAATTCACCTTCAAATGTCAGAATATCCTAATGTTAACTTACTCTCCATGCAATATTCACGGAACCCGCGTGTACTTTTCGCTTCAATAGTACATCTCTATGAGACATTTTGCTTTGACCGTGACCTTAGTGATGAAAAACTTTAAAAACTAAGACTAACTGAATTTGCAAATAACTTGTTGATGATTCTGCAACAGGACCGCACAGGAAAATAATTCAGCTTATTGAGACTTATGTAGACCTCTTTCAAATTCGCTTAGATATCGAAATTTAATAAAGATAAAAACTTATAGGCCTACTAACTGAATGTAAAAATATGTACTCTTCTAGCTGATGTATCCAAATACAGTATTGTTGTTTCATTAATTGTTATTCTAATAAATTTACGTCGTATTGGCTGAGAATTGTTATTAATGGGTGTCTATTGGTGAAGTTTTATTTCGAAAGCTTTTAGTAACTTCAAACACAGATAATTTATATTGTTGTCTGCAATGTAAATATCAAAACTACCTCCGAAAACTATTTCTAGGGTCACGCATGCACCGAGGTAAGATGATTAAACAATAACAGTAGTTAAAATCATTTTTTTATTTACTGCGTACTCTTTTGAGGGAACGTTTTAAGCTCAAGTTACATGTCAGACTTAACTTGCAAGTAAATAAAGTAACACATTATTTAAAAAAAAAAGCTAAAATTATTCATCGAAACAAAATTAATTTTGAAGCAATGTAAGATTTGACGTAAAATCAAGAAAGATATGTAAGTTAAACTCCTGTGCTGTATATTACAAGTTATCGATATATTTTAGCTCGTATGCTAGTAGGACAACTAATTTAGAGTGGAAATTCTAAATGATACAAGTGTTAAAAGAGATCGAATAGGTATAACTACATGAAAATAAATAGTTGCCAGTGCCTATGTTTTTCTATAAGATCTAAGTCCCAAAAACCTTATTAACAGTTCTTATGATCATCGAAAGATTGCAGGTTCCATAAAAGAAGTGACTAGTACGTTATTATAAACCATGTATGAGATTTTAGGTGAAACTTCCTTTATAACGTACATAACTGTTAGTATATTTTTAATATTCTTGAATGGGTATGGTTAATAAGTCACCCATGAAATATTAAAGGTATCTTGGAGGACTTAAATTGTACCTGGTTTTACCAAGCCATCGAGTTAGGTTTTCTTAGCTTCTAGAAGTGACTTATTTGAGAAGTCACCGAGGTAATTTTTAAGATTTTTGGTTGGACTTGCTTGATAAGTAATTGAGGTAATATTATTTAGCTTCTAAGAAAGAGTTACTCATCAAAGTACAATGTACAATTCATGAGCTTTTGGAAGAGACTTAGCTGATAAGAGCCTCAGGTAATAGTTTTCTTTATCTTCTAGGGGAGACTTCATTGATAAGTTACAGCTCTAATATTAATAAGCTTAAAAGTAAGATTAAAGAAATGAGGTACAAGCGTTAATATTGTTGACCTTCTAGGCTGGACCTAGTTGTTTTGTTAGTGAGATAAACTCTTGGTAAGTGTCTGGCTTTGATTGACGCTGAAGATATTTGATGTCTTCACCCTACATTAATCAAACTGGAAGACTGTAAGTAGCGACTCCTTATGTTGCACACCCATGTATCTGGCACATCCCCTACCTGGTAGTCAGGTGGCTGGGTATACTGGTAGTGTTTTCTCTAAGCCACTATGAGCTAACTACGGCGGCTCCAAACAAAGAGCCGCACTAGCCTGCAACCGACAAACAATATCTCACGCGTGCCTAGGCGCGTGCCGAGCGGTGAAAGCCAGTCTGCTTCCGTACACTGAAAATAGTTACACACCAGTTGCGCCACATGTCTGTGGTTTTGATACTGTGACTGCTGGTTGTATGATCAGAGCTTTTGGAAAAAATTATCTCCGTATATATATATATGTGTGTGTGTGTGTGTGTGTGTGTGTGTGTGTGTAAGATAATTAAACAGTGTTTTTCTGTTAACGAAATTAGCAAATATCTATTAAATGTATGATAAAAATGTGAAAATACTGGCGAAATATTTCGAAACTATCAACGTTTTTTGGAAATACATTACAAATCAGTAAACATCAACGTGATCACCTTTAGTAGCACATAGTTTTTCCAGTCATTAATCAGTTTCCGTCCACACATTAGTCAATATCACTGGAGGGATAAATGCGGATATTCGCTGTAGCAGGGTTGCATGAACTGGTACAGGTGTTCAGTGGACATCATCCTTGACATAAGCCCATAAAAATAAGTCTTATGGGGTTAAGTCAAAAGAGCTTCTAGGATAAACCGTTGGGCCGTCATGACCGATTCATCGTCCAGGAACGGTCGAATCATGATGTGCACGGTCCCCCAAACCAAATTGAGGTGGTACACCGTCTTGTTGAAATATGATACTGAAACAAATGATATACATCACAAAGTTGAATCATGTCCAGATACACTAGAGGTGTGATGGTTGACTCAACGAAGATTACTGGTCTGATAATTTTAACATGCAAATCGCGCACCAAACATTCACTTTTAAACTGCCCCTGCTACATTCCACCAACTTACCAGGGGTCTCTAAGGCCCAAATTCGTACGTTATAATGGAACAGTACACCTTTGACTAAAAAGGTAACTTCATTGGAAAACACAGTTCGTTTGAAATTGCCCTCAATACGTGTTAACATTTCCACCGCAAAGTCACACCGATGCGTGGTGTCATTGAATAGCAGAGGCCACGGTAGCCAAATGAAGCCGACCTCCCGTAGCTCAGTTGGTTGAGCAGCTGGCTTTGGTGCGAGGGATTCTGAGTTCGATTCCCAGGTCTGGCTGGATGTAAATTTTTATTCGTCAAAACTGTCTCAAAAAGTGTCTCTCTACGATTGTCTCACATTTACTCGGGGTTGCTTAAACAATTCACATTAAAGGGAGGGAATATTCGGTGCAGTGATGATTCGGAGTTACCGCCTTGCCATTACACCAAACATTTATGTAAAAAAATGTTCAGACCATTCGCCTCCCACCAAGGCGATTTGCGTTCGATTCCCGGCAAAATCAGTCCCCGGATTTATGCATGTGGGAATCATGCCGGATGATGCCATTGGTCGGCAGGTTTTCTCGTGAATTTCCTGTTTCCCCCGCCCCATCATTCCCGTGCTGCTTCATACTCACCTCACATCATCCCTCACCAACGTTGAAGGCCTCGATGTTAAGCGCTGACGAAAATTCCCTCACTCACTCATTGAGCAGCAAAGTCTGATGAACGATTTGCACTTTGTTTACGCACAACAATAAATGTTTGTGTAAGATATCTTGATGATAAATTTTTCAGAACTGCAATTCACGTGAGACCTACGCCACGAATTCTTAGGAAGTCGCACTAAACAATGTCGCACAGCTTCCAATCTTTCAGCTGTGGTTGATAGCCGATCTGTGTTCGGCAATTCTGCAACAGACGCTGACTTCTTGAACTTCTCGTACCACGCTCTAATGTTCCTGAAATCAGGCTGAATAATATTTGCATGCGTTGTCTGGAAGTTCCTGTCCACTGTTATTGGTGATCGCGTAGTTACTGCGAACATGCAACAAACATAAATGCGTATGTCGCAAATCTATGACACATGTTTCAATTTTTGTTTTACTTGAAATGTAATCCAGGAAACACTTTTCGGGCATCATGTGCAATGCGGAAGTAATTTCTCATGAAAATTGGAGCTAAAACTGGCAAACTGACATTCCCTTCCTAGGATATGGATTTCTTTCATTGTGTCATCGTTTATAAATTTATTTTTCGCGCTATCTTGTAAAAGGGTCAACTATATGTTTCACATTTATGATGGTTTAATGAAAACACCACCATCTACGCTACTTGCGTTATTCGACAACGTACTTACTTTCAAGAGACTAATAGTCTGAGTAATTACATTTTATTCCCTCTCAAAATATTAATATGAGGCCAGCGTTACTAATATATGATATGTTTCCTGTTAACAAGACATAACAACACGTACTTAATTATTTCGTTAATAAACTTAAGTATTAAGGACGTCGTGGTGGTCGCCAAAAAATTCACAAATAATATTAATAAAGTACGAAGCAAGAGCGCGAAAATTGTAGTTCACCGAGAAACCCCGATGACCAACGGTAACCTTCGCGACGATCTCCAAAAGTGATTACCAGGAGTGTCCAAGTTGGGAATCAAGCCCTAACCGCTATAGTGGCAGGCTGCTGATCTGATCACATCAACGACCGCAATCCTTGGTGTATGGCCTAGACTGTATGAGGTGCTCAGGTGCGAGCCATGTTACACAAACAATTTTTGCCCTATTTCTTCCTTCCTTTTAGTAAGTTCATGGCTTTACGTCACGTCATATTAATACGAACATAGCTACGAGACCAATACGCCTTCTTTCAAAGTATGTATTTAGCATTTATATTAAGTTAGGAGAGAGTGATTGTCGACATTTGATATTACCTAATTTTGTTACAACTTTTATGTATGATATTTTTAAGGTTGAGAAATGGTATATAAATAGAAGTGGACCTGTTTGACGGTTTTAGTTTAACATTAGGAAGTTATTTCGTGAATTCAGCATGAAGAATTGTGAGGTCTCTATAAAAAATGTGTTACCTATCAAAACTATGTTATTGAAATGATTTAAATAACAATATTTATTTATCTATTTTCCTTACGTATTTAATGTTGTACAAATATTAAATGAACACATGATGGAAACCGTCTAACCCGGAGATTATAGTATGGACGTGACTGCGGCTATATTTAGTTGACATGCGCTCTTCTAGTGGTTCATCCATTTTTACTGTCTGATAATGAACATTGCGATTTAACATAACAAACAACATTGTCGTCAAAGTATTTGTCTACGAAAATAAAACGCACCCATAACGAGGACAGTTTGATATTTAGAGACATAACGTTTACTGTAATAATTGTTTCGAAACCCACTTACGTAGCTATTATTTGAATTTTTTCCCAGCTTCTATATTCACTTACTTCCTATTTATAATATACGTGCAGTCAAGTGGTTACCACTGTGTACTCTTTACGTAGTTCATTATAGAGTAAAATGATATGGGTGTTGTGCGCTGTGGTGTTGCATAAAAGTTCTGTGAAATTTGTGCCTTAAATGCATACAAGAACCCTTTCTAGTTTTTACCTCAATAATATTCATAAGCCATATCTGCTTTCAACAAGCAGTTACTAGTAGGCTACTTTCATCCACATGAGAACAATAATCCAACATAAAGAGATTAAATAGAACCGTTTTTTATTAAGTCCAAATAACTAAAATGATAGAAGTAATAATTCAGGAAATAAAAAAAATGCTGACTTAAAATGAAAATTATTACCCATGTAAGCTTTTCAGTGTAGGTAACTACCACATCCTTAATATTTTGGATTTCAGGCCGAAATAAATAAAATATTACTTAAAAAGCTTTCAATGTGAAATAACATCATTTCAGAAGAATGTACCAAACGTAATATAAATGCAATTAACGTAATTTTAAAGGTTTAAAATTAGTTCTTTAATAAGTGTTTCTCTAATTGAAATACCAAAAAAATGGTTTTAATTATTTGTAAAGCTTAAGTCTTGTACACAACACCAAATAAATTATTTATAATGCCCGCGACTATTATCTGTCTCTTTCTGAGCGGTAGGCTTGAGAGTTAAGATAAAACAAGGCAAATGGGTCAAAAATCCTGATTAATCTTAAAATCATAGTTATTCTTCAAAATCAAAGTAATTCCTAGTTCATTCCAAATATTAACACTGCTTAAAATGCACTAATTTATAGTAAAAACAGAGTCTGGTGCGATAAAACAAGACGGTGTCATGCCAATCGCGTCTCTTACAGAAATGAGGTCACCAAGCCGCCGACGCTGCCGTCTTCAAATCTTGCGCACTTAATAATTAATGACATTTCGGCCTCGTAGACTCTTCTAAACAATCTACGGACTCCCTGGCTTAACAAACTTTGCTTGACCGTCCAAAAACTTTACAAAATCATTACGATGGCGAAAGCATTCATTGCTAGTGAGACGGTAATAAAAAAAAACGCCATATCGGCATTATCGCTTGGCCAAGACTGCTCATATCTCTAGACTACGTCCCCACGTTCGCGGATATTCCTCAAACCTTAACGACGTCGCCAACATACGCATCAGGACTGGAGAATTATTACAAACGAAAATGAAACAAAAATAATACAAGAATGAAATTTAAAAATTTAAATAAAATTAAGATTTTGGATGTGAGTTATAACATAAAACCATTATGAATAAATACAATTAAGTAACTAACTAGGTTGTTGCCATTCATTAACTGATCCTGTAGATTACAAAGATAAACTACACTTGCAAAACATTAAAATAAAATACAAGAAAATTTAAGTTATGTAAGATAACATGAAATAAATAAAGAAAATATTAATAACATACAATAAATATTCATACTATTAAAATAATCTATCCTTTCTATAGCTAAATGCTATACCACAGTGCAATGTTAAGTCTGTGTTTAAGCTAAATGCTATACCACAGTGCAATGTTAAGTCTGTGTTTAAGCTAAATACTATACCACAGTGCAATGCTAAGTCTGTGTCTCAGCTAAATGATATACCAAAGTGCAATGTTAAGTCTGTGTCTCAGCTAAATACTATACCACAGTGCAATGCTAAATGCTACACCATAGTTCAATGTTAAGTCTGTGTCTCAGCTAAATGCTATACCACAGTGCAATGTTAAGTCTGTGTCTCAGCTAAATGATATACCACAGTGCAATGTTAAGTCTGTGTCTCAGCTAAATGCTATACCACAGTGCAATGTTAAGTATGTGTCTCAGCTAAATGATATACCACAGTGCAATGTTAAGTCTGTGTCTCAGCTAAATACTATACCACAGTGCAATGTTAAGTCTGTGTCTCAGCTAAATGATATACCACAGTGCAATGTTAAGTCTGTGTCTCAGCTAAATGCTATACCACAGTGCAATGTTAAGTCTGTGTCTCAGCTAAATGATATACCTCAGTGCAATGTTAAGTCTGTGTCTCAGCTAAATG
>PNEQ01135631.1:0-24492 GCA_003012365.1 Medauroidea extradentata
TTAAAATATTAATGATGTTTAATACTAAATAAAAATTAATCTGCTGGTTTTAACCAAATGAAACTGTCAGGCTCTGATCTTGAGTACATTTCATAGTTATTTATCTTCAAGTTTTACTTAAGGAAAAGAAAATAGTTATGATTTGTATGAATTAAATTAGGACAGAAGACTCATTAAAATAAATGAAACAAAAGCTATTAAAATAAATGAAACAAAAGCTATTTCAGTTCCGAAACTTTATTAAGTAGGTACCAAACACATACTTGCTACATATATATTATGAATTCCTTATGTTACATTGATTTTCATTACATGTCCGAGGCCCTTGAACAGCCTTAAAGGGGCGCTTCAATGAAAAATTTAATTGCTTTAAAAAGGTTTTATTTGTACGGAATATTGTTTGTTTTGTAGGCATATATTGTGATTATTTTTTTACTGTGACGAATATTTTTTTAGCTTTCATAGTTTTTGTATTAAACCATATTAAAGTCAAAATTTGCAAAAAAAAAAAATTGTTTTACGCATAAATGAACACCAAAGTACTTACCGAAATGAAAAGAAAAATTCAGAATGAAGAACAGTGCCATGGACTGTGACACTGCGTGTTTACAAACAGCATTGACGTTTTTTTTGTATTAAAAAAGTTATCAATTTAAAATTAAAAAAACTTTTAAAAATACAAAACAAACTAATCAATGTGGGTTTTATACATGTAATGTCATAGTCCACGACACTGTTATTCAGTGTGAATTTTTTTTCATTTCGGTTATTATGTTGGTTTTCCGTTATTACATAAAACTGTTTTATGCAAATTTTGACTTTAATATGCTACAATACAAAAACTATGAATGCTGAAAATTTTTCGTTTCAGTAAAAAATAGTGACATAATATTCCTACAAAACAAACTATCCCATACGAACAAAAAATGTTTAAGCAATTAAAATGTTTAGTGACCGCTCCCTTAATTAGCCTCCCTACATAAATGGGACCAGAGCAAGCCGACGCGACGGACGTACATTTTGAGCGACAACTGAGTGTGTTCTCGATGGGAAAGGCACACTGAGTGGTGTAAATTAAGGGGGGACATTGACCGGAGAGAAGTATCTGTGTGTGTAGAACATAAAAAGGGACAGAAAATACGAAGGAAACACGTTTCCCTTTTTGTCGGGATTCTCCCCAAAATGTATGTCACTAAAATGTTTTAATACAGAAATATGTCCACTAGGTTGCATTTAGATTACTATAAGTAAATTGCTCGTTTACTATAAGAATATGTATTATAAAGAAATGGAGATATTTTACAATATTTTGCTGAAATTCTATTATTTTTATAACATTAATTGATATTCCAGTATCATAACTTCAACTCCTTATCTTTGTGCCTCAAAAAAATTACTGTCATAGGTAAATTATTTTTTGAGACATTTTAATTAACAAAGCATCCTGAAATGGTATATGTATATATTGACGTAGACCATACCAATGTTCTTCAGTGAGAGGTATTTTGTTTATGTAAGTCATTTGGTTTTACATTCTAGCACAAAACAGTTTTACGTAAATTTGGACTTCAACATGCTATTATACAACAATTATAATAGCTAAATAATTTTCATTACCATGAAAATAGTCACAATGTATGTCTACAAAACAAACCATATCTCGTACAAATATAAACATTATTAAAACAATTAAATTTTTCGGTGAACTCTACCGCCCTCTTAAGTTCCTGGGTTTTGAGGTTTTTTTAAATTATGTTTTGACTTCACATCAAAGGAATCGTGATAAAATCGCAACACCTACCGGAAAATAAGTTTTATATATGTTTTAAACTATTAATAGCAAATTTATTTGCAATGAAAATTTCATAAAATTATTTGGTCTCAGTAGTGTACCCTGTTTCAAGTATTTCTAGAAGTCATATCAACATCATGAAGTTATTTCTCTAAAATCGGACAATTAGTATACCTCCAACCATTGTTTAGTATTAAGCTAAATTCGCATTGCATTTTATAACAAAATATAAAACGGTAACTTCACGTGAACCTCTTAGTTAAATTCCATGAAACTTCTTTGTCGTGTAGTTGTATCTTTTACATTAACTTTTATACGCGGATTAACATGGTAATATACACATTTCTGAAATTCTAATTTCAAAGTATAGCAAACATAAGTCCTTATTCTAACTACTCTAAATATTTTTTTCAATCTGTGTTGCTCTTTTTTACGAATTTCGTACATTAGTTATTGATAAAATATCATAAGTGTATAATTAAAGCAGTTAATAGGCTATGTAAAGTAATTTTTGATCACTTGAATATCCTTAAGTTCACAACACGTGTGGTAGTTTCACTTGTTTCCTTAAATACATTTACTGCAATGGATTCGTTTGTCTGGTACTCTTTATACCTATGATACTGTAGAAAACGTTAAATGTTAATGAAGATGTAATAATTTCATAACGTATGGGAAACTAACGTCTACGATCTGTTGAGCGCAAATTTTCAGAACATGTTACGTAACATAATGTGTGGCTAAAAAGTAGTAATTCCCTATTATAAGGAATAATGTCCCTCATATCACTCGGTACAAATCATTAGACAAATATTAATATTTAATACAAAGCTGCATCTGTTACGATGGACGAATGAAAAGTATTACACGGACTTTGGAAAACGCTTGATTAAGTACGAACTAATTGAAGTCGATGTTTTATTGTACTTACTTGAGAGATGAAATTATAAAACATTAGCTTTCATCTAATACGGAAAGAGCGTATTGGTATAACCGTAATATACACTTAGAAACACAGGCTAAAAACAATAGGATTTACATTAATAAACCTTTGACGTAATTCCTTCGATGCTGAGATGGAATTTATGGCTATGTAAGCTTGACGTATGCTATTTAATGGCAGTAATAAAATCGGATTAATTTATATTGGTTTCGCTCATCAACTTTTTTGCTCGTGTCTGGATTGTCAGGTTTTTGCATGTTGAAGGAAGTAAATTGTTTGACGTCAGTTTGGTTGTCCTAGCAGAATAATTCCGTTGTACAGCTGCGTGTTTTGGTGTTTTGTAAAGTTGCGGTTTTCGTCGTGATTCACCGTTGGCGTAGTAAACAGTATGTTTGGCAACAGGTGTTCGCAGTTGTCGTAGCTGACAATTTGTTGTCTCAAGCAAGCTTTTGTTTATTTTGTCGGTGCAAGAGGCGTGACTTGATCACGTGCGCTGGACTCGAAGAAGGTACAGCGGTGGCCATCACCCACGAAGACCCGTTAGGAGGCCCGCTAGTGAGTACGTGATCTTCCCCACAGCACGTATCAAGACGTAATAACCTGCCCGCAAGGATGGGTGAGGACGTTCTTCGTGTGTCCTCGGAGGTGTTCAGCTGATGCCACGACCTCAAGGTCGAAGGCGCATACCTCGGGCTCCTGAGACAAGCCATGGAATCCAGGGACTCATACACTGTCACATAAAGACAGTCTCGGTCAGAATTAAAACTAAAAAGAAGATGCACCCGTGTCCTTCTCAGAATTCATTAAATAATACTCACTTCCTCTGGTATGTGCGTTTGCTACAGCGCGTACCGCCAAAGATCTCCTAGGCAGATTAAACCCGGGGAAGACGTATGAAAAGATGCCTGCAGCTGCTTCTTCTGCCTCCCAGAGTCACTTGTTTAGTGTCGTATGGAAATGTTATTCCGGAAAAAGGCCTCGCGTGAATTCCTGGCAGTGGTTACTTTGGGAAAATTAAACGCAGCGTAAAGAACACAAAATATCGTAGATACACTGCCGTGGAAGCTAGCGTAGACAAGAAAGTAAACTTTCCAGCTGCTACTATGATGTAAAAGAGCTTAGTTTGTCGTCTCCTGTCTATTAGAAGTAAAAACCTGCTGTGCTACAAGTTTCTGAAGGAGCGAGTATTTTGTAAGATTTTAATGTAGAGGTGACATTTGTAATGGAATCTCTCGTATTTCCTGCATGTCATCAGGAAAAAATTCCTGAAAGCCGTCTTCCCAAGATCGGAGTTTTCACATAATTTATTGGCACATTAAATTAGAATTTTTATCATTGGCTTCAATGTAGTGCTGTTGCTACTCACGTATGTTGTAGTTTAGTGGTGTTCTTCAGATGTAAGGTTTGTACAGGCCTAAACGTATTGGGTCAACAATAAATTAAATATAATTAACCATTTATATTTAAATCACAGCTTACTGGTACAGCGAACAACCTTTAAAATCCCCGACATTCGAATAACACCGAGAATCAAATAACCAGTGACCAATCATTATCTTGCGAGTAATAGAAACTAAAAGTTAAGTGTGGTTAGTGAAGAATTTCGTTTCTTTTGGTTTCGAAACTGACTAAGGTATGACTGTTTTGAAGCTATAGACCTATCCATGAGTATAATGTGTGCTTTAATATTAGCGTACTTTAAATTAATGTATTAATAAATTCAATTTAATGCACACGTATCACGTAAAATTACCCGAACAAAACCAAAAAACTGCAAGATTGTTAAGTTCTCGTTTCTATGTAGCTATCATAAATACGTTATACAGTTAATATACATAACTGATACGAAGAAACAGAATGTAACCTAATAGTTAAGCGTGACGCACCGAGGCCGCTAATATTTACTACTGGTAATACTTAGCTCTGGTGTACCATTTCCAGAATAATTTATGACTCGTCGAGGCATGCTCTGGATACGTGTATTGCTGGTCGTCATTTAAGAGGCACATGTACTTGACGCTTGAAAGGTGTTGTAGCCTGCCACGTTTATTCAGTCACGTGATTATGGAACACGGGTTTCGGAAACTGATGCTTGAGTGCGATGTAAACAACTGAAAGTCGTGTTTCGTTGTTGAGGGAAACATGATTTTGTAGTTCAAGACAAAGGCACAGAATAAATAAGTACTAGCCGATTTATTTATGTTTTTTTTTATTTACTACTTATTTATTCTGTAACAAAGGTTAGGTTTCATATATGGTATTAACAGCGAAACTGGTGTTTCAGGAGCGGTGAGTACGACTGTGATCAATAATACACGACGAAATTCGTTAAATATAAACGACATATGTAGGATGTTGCCTTAGTTATTTGTAAACGACTTGTTTTTCTGCTACACTGAAAGTAAATACGATTATTACTTTAATTTTAAAGATTAGAAATTAAAATAATTTGAATATTTCATTCTAAGATTGATACGTATCTTAAAATAATTAATTGAAAAATTTCTTTACTTTTCTTATTTTTTACCATCTGGTTCGTAATAAAATAAATTAAATATATTTTGTAAATAACTATATTGACTCGTGTTATTTTCCGCCATTTCTCTTTCTCGAAACATAAGTTACCGACACTCCAGTTTCTCATTGTGGTGCAAATACATTGCCTAGACATTGGTTTCCAATGTCGTGTTTCCCAAACTAAATTTTCGGAAATCATACAAACGTACTGAGAAATGTTTTAAAAGGCGATTTTAGCCATGTTGTGGGTCCTCAAAAACATGTTTCTAATAGGCGTGCTGTATTTAAAAAATATAAGTATAACTTAAAGTGTTTTTTTCCCTTCTTATAGATAAGGATATTGCAAATACATTTACCAATTTCGCATAAACATAAGACGCGTAAAAAGAACACGGTAAAGGTGACAGAATTATGCGCGTAAATCGTATTATCGCCACTACGTACAAAGCAGTGAAAGGCGTACAGGTTTCTCGCAGGCGACTCGCGTGAAAACGACTAAGACACTCGTCTACTGCCCGCGTGTTTATGAGAGAGGCACGACGCCAAGGGCGATGTTGACAGGCTTATCTGGTGCTGTATCGCCTCTACTGCAAGTCACTAAACGGTATCGTAGATCACTCGCCTGACTGACACCATTGACACCACGTCGTTTTATTGGTGGAAAGCATTGAGCAAAGCGCATTGCATATTTCTAGAGTCGTTTCATACGAATCCCTTGAGTAATGTTTTCTCGATAGAACAAGTTGAAAACACGTTTTCAGCCATTTTTAGGGATTCTGAAATGATTTTTCAAACTATTGATGTGATAATTTGAAACTAGCCTTCTGTTATCGTTTAAATTGTATTTCCTTTACGTACATTGGCACAATTTACACAGTTACGTAAAAAAAATGTATTTACGAACACAATATAACGCATTTTAGGAGCGTGATAGGCGGCGCCCTTAAGGTTCCCTCCCCCCCCCCCCAACCTAAGACAGGCTGTGTTTGTGTGAGGCAGAAAATCGATGGAGTGGTAAGGTAGCCGTTGACCGGCGTATGTAATAATGCACTATCGCCTCTCCGCGTAAGCCACTCAGCTGACATGCAGTGCTTTATTATTATCCTTTTTCCTAAGGGACTTTAAGCTGTGACCAAATTATTTTATTGTAGGCACCGTAGTCCTACGTCTAACGCTCGTTTCTATTGTTGTGTATTTAGAATCCAGTTATCTTTCTTGTTACGGAAGTTTGAAAAATTCATTTTTTTTTTCCTCACTTTAAGGGGCCCGAAAACGATGTTTCTAATAAATGTGCCGGAATTTTAAAATTATAGCGACATTGTTTGAAATATGTGTTATTTTCGTGGATGTCTAGCCCAAAAAAAAAAACTTTACACATTCAAGAAATGCATAAAAATTAATCCCTGCTACTAATCTTTTTCAAACCGTTTCCTATCTATAAAACATTTCTGGAAGGTTTTTTACATGTGAGTCGTATTCTTTTGTCGCAGGCTGCCGCCGCTAGGAGTTGCTAACGTACAAAATGGCCACTACAGCACAACATTAGAGATAGTGTGATCTTAAATGAGTGGAAAGGGAGACTGTAACCGCTGTTCAACGATCATTCCGCACAAAATTTTACAAACAGTAATCCAGCAGAGTATCCATTTATGCGTGGTGCGAAATATTTGAAGAAAACTGGTGAATTGGCAAAGGCAAGAGTTCTGGTCGCCGATTTGTGTCCGAAGAAGAGTTGGATCGTGTTCGAGTAGCATTTAAGCGAACCCCACAGAAATCAACCCGTCGAGCAAGTTGGAAATTTCAGATGCCGCAAACAACAGTTTCCAAGATCCTGTGAAAACTCTTACGCATGAAATCATACAGATTGCAGGTGGTCCGGGCGTTCACTTCAGCAGATTATGCCGCACGATACGAATTTCGCACTGAGATGTTTCGGGTTTTCTTTTCCACAACAACGAACATTGTGTCGATTTACTTTGCCATAGGAGTGAAACGTTGCTTTATCACTGAAAGTTAACCTCTGACGCAAGTTGTTGTCATCATCAATTTTGGCTTCGCTGAAATGCTGTTCGAACACGATATACATCATCTTCGGAACAGATAGGTGACCAAGGACTCTTGCCTTTGCATATTCACAGGTTTGCTTCAAAGTTTTTGTACCACGCATAACCTGATACTCTGTTGGTAAAAGTTTTGTGCGAAATGCTTGTTGAACAACAGTTGACTCCCTTTTCGCTAGTTTAAGAACGCACCAACTCTTTTGCTGTACTGTAGTAGACATTTTGTACGCTAGCACATCCTAGCGGCAGCAGCCTGCAACAAGACAATTCCCCTCATATGTGGAAAAAAAACTTCGAAAGATGTTCTTTCGATAGGCAAAGGTTTTTAACATATCAGTAGGAGAGTTTAATTTTTGTGTAATTTTGGAATCATAAAGTTATTTTGTGCTCAAGGCCACGGATTCGTATTTATGCTTTATTTTTGTTTAATTTGTTTAATCCTTTAACGGAGCTAACATCGCAAAAAAAGTTACAAGGAAATGTTAGAAGTCGTTTGTACTGTGTAGCCTTTTTTTAAACATAAGTTTATATAAGTTGGCTAATTATCAACTTATCTAAATTTTCTTGAAGTCAATAATATTTCTGTGTAACGATTTAGCGATATCTGCTTCCTTTCAGGATTTAAATAATAAAACTTACTATAATAGCATAAATCGGGGCCCGAGGAAAGGGGGATGGAGCGCCAAAGTAGTGAACTTTCACAATTTTCGACACAACTTTTTCTCTCGTTTATTATCGAAAATCGAGGCTCCACAATCTGTGGAATACACAATTGTACACCTTCTTACTTTATTACACAGTCACAGATTTTCTTATTTTTTGAGCACTGATGGCAGGTAGGAAAAAAGTCTCTTTTTCCTATCTGCCATCGCTGCTACAAAAATAAGACAGTCTGTGACTATGTAGTAATGTAATAAGTTATACAAAAGTATAATTTATGGATTGTCGAACCTTGATTTTCGATAATTATCAAGGGGAAAAAGTTATGTCGAAAATTGTGAAAGTTCATTGCTTTGACACACCATCCCCCTTAATCTACTTCTTGAACAATTACGGGTTGTCGGCTCCTCTGATTGATCTTTAATTGAAATTATAAGGGAAAAAAATCATACCTATCCCTGAAACTGCATGTTTTTTTAGCCGGTATTTCGGAATACGTTGTTTAGAATCGTACAGATGTTAAAAAATCCAGCCGAGACGCGGAACAGAGTACAAGGTAATTTTCGACCTATCTCGCGACCGGATAGAATTGAAACACTCCTCTAACAATTTTTTTCTATTGGAAGTCAGTTCCTTCTCCGAGAATATTGCTTCAGTAATGTCCAAGCGTAGGTAATCTCTTAGCATTTCATTACAGGTTACCTCTTCTAGTTTTCCGCCTCCCAATAATGCATGCCGAACACATACAGACAAATAATGTTTGGTGGGGATGTTCCTTTCTTCTTATACTCGAGGTTTTTTTCACTACCACGGGTGAGGTTATCGTTTAGATAAATTACTCTCCCCTCGGTTTTTTTAAGTACCCCTGCGTAGCATCCCCGAGCATCTCATCCATATAAATCGAAATTAACTGCTCACTCCGCAGCCCCTCCGTGGTCGGGCATACAGTTGCTTGGTCATTCACAGGACACTGGGGACGGCGGAAACTGGTCCCCTTCACGCCACAGCTGAGAAGAAGACGTCGTGTTAGTGGAGTCTTTGAAACTACACCAAATATCGTAAAGGACAATATAGGAAACTCACAAGACAAACACGAGACGGTTTATTTGGTTCCAGCTCACGCCGACAGGAGCGCTGTCCCTTCTGCAGTAGCACATTGTTCTACGGGTAGTTCAAGTTATATTTATAGTTACGTATAAATTGAAATGTAATCGTGATTTTAGAGTATAGCCATACTCTGTTTGATATTATTTTCATAAGTTAAAATTAAAAAAAAAAATTAAACCCTTTCCCATACCACTAACCTAAGAGAAATTCAGTCTGTACATTTATTAACACCATAGAAAATAGAGACACGAATGTGAATGTTGCTAGTGTTTCCTGCACACGCCGTCGATAACACGTCTCGCGTTTCAACAATCATAACAACTGGAGTTTCCCATATTGCCCTTTACGATATTTGACTACACTGAGATAATATTTGGTTGAGTCAACCGTATATATGTTCGTATATGAAGAAACACCCGTGTAAATGTTGAATCAACCGAATATATGGATGCCTAACTGATTTTGTTATCTCAACAAGAGGGTTTATTTAGTCCCATTACGGGTGTTCACGTGGTAAAAACGTACAATTTTATATTTGTACGACATAGTGTTAGTTTTATAGACGATAATTGTGACTACATTTTCCACTTGTGAAACTTTTTTTAGCTCTAATAGTCTACAAAACTAGCACTATGTAGTACAAATATAAAATTATCAATTTCTGCCACGTGAACGTCCCTAAAAATGAATTATGTTGGACCAACAAAACCAATTTGTTACGTTTTTTTTTTTACATATTGTTCAGCCAGCAAAGAATTTGTCGGGTAAAATATATTTTTGTTTCGTCATATACAAACTTCCGTTTTTCTCTGTGTATGTATGGGCGTACTAAGGCGAGGTAATATCAACGATCACGTTTTTGTGTGTCTGTGATCAGCATCTCCTTGCATTCGCCACATAGATATTATAAAGCATCTCAAGATTTTATTCTCAATGTGGCTGCTGGGGTTTAAACCCAAATGCCTTTTATTTTCAACAGTAGATGGCTAGAGCTGGAAATGTAATGCCTTTACGGTTGAGTAACAACAGCAGAGTTTCGGGCGAACAAACTGAAAAACAATATTGTAAGGTACCACGCTTGTGTTAAAATAGGTTGTAGGTACTAGCGGGATTGTTCTAATAACAGTCTGTTTTGTAAACTTAAGGATATGTTCTGTACAAGAAACCTACTCTTTGCTCCTTCTACAGAATAGAATATTTCTTCTACAGGACAAATTGTAGTAGAATGAGTCCAGTAGTATCAACAATCAAACTTAACTGTTTCGCTTGTTTTATCAGTGCAATTATCAGCTTGAAGCAAGTCTGTTTAGAGTTGAGGGTTGTGTTTAATGAGAGGAACACATTGTCTCAAACATTCAAGGCAGTACACAAGTGAAAAGGCTGTGAGATTTTTTTACTTAGGGCCTACTTACTTATTGAGATGGGGCCGCGGTGGACGAGGTACAAATTTCTTGCCTCTCATCTAGGCGATGCGGGTTAGATCCCCGGTTGGAAACGTGGCGGACATTTCCGCTGGTCGGTGAGTTTTCTCGGGGGACTCACGTTTTCACCGCCTCTCATTCCTTCGCTGATCCA
The DNA here is from genome assembly GCA_003012365.1 of Medauroidea extradentata. Taxonomy (NCBI): domain Eukaryota; kingdom Metazoa; phylum Arthropoda; class Insecta; order Phasmatodea; family Phasmatidae; genus Medauroidea; species Medauroidea extradentata. The sequence continues at coordinate 10,655 of PNEQ01135631.1, forward strand.
CCCTCATCTCAACCTCACGTCATCCACTCTTCGGGCAGGACTGGCGACAGACATTTCTCGCTAATCGAGCAGCCGGTCCGACCTTGGCCCCGGCCTTCTCTCATACACACTGTGACCCTGCCTGGAAGTGGGAACACTTAGTGGTATATTTTATATATTCTTGTGGTTCCCATGAGTCTGACTCGACTCGTTAGTAGAGACAGTACACACATACATACACCCATATGTATGCATATGTATATGTACACACATATATACATACACACACATATATAGCGCGGAGAGATAGCCTCTGGCACGCTGGTCTGCAGGTGCCATTTATTCGTAAGTGGTCACAAAATAGTCAATTACCACTAGACCATTCAGGGCTTAAATGACCGTGAATAGCCTATTACAGTATGCCAACCACTGACGAGTAAATAACAACTTGAGAACCTCAGCTTTGGAACTGTCCAACTCACTGAAAGTCAGTATGACACATGTCGGTACCAAAAATCTGCGAATTCATATGTCTTGCTACTGCTTGAAACACAAGTTTAACTTATGTGCCTCTCTTAGCAACAGTTTAATTAATAAGTCTTTACCTTTAAATAGGTAGAAATAGTTCTTTAGGTCCTGAAAAATAAGTTGATTGGTGACCACAAAAAATTTTGTCATTATGAACTTTATCAGATATTTTCGTGGTGACCACAAAAAATTTTTACTGCAGCCAACAAAGTATTGTAGTGACTACAAAAAGTTTGTAACCACTACAGAACATTTTTGGTGAGGTTCATATTGACAAAACTGTTTGTAGCCACCACAAACCCGTTTTTTATTCCCGAGAACAAGCGAAAAGAGTTACACCGGTAAACAAAAGCGATAATTTGCCGAGAACACCGGTAGCACTATCCCGGTGGTTCAGTGGTGATTTTATATACCATTGTCCCAAGCATAGTTCCTAAGTCTCAGAAGCCAACTATGGTCAGCAAGCGCTGTTACATAAACCTTTGTAACACACAAACACCCCATCTTTGTCCGCACTAGTGCTTCTCTCGTAAGTGAATGAATACTGCATTTTTATAAAACAAGATGCTGTGAATCAACAAGGCAGTTCAGCCTCAGCCATAAAAGAACATACATACGAATATGCGCTTAAGTCCAACAGTGTCCCTTTATGGAGTGATCCATGCGTTTCAACAACATTTATAATAATTCAAAAAACTTTATTATGTTTAGTAAACAGTTTAATGCTCTAACAGTAAAATATTATTCTCCTGAAATTTAGCCTTAAGGGCGAGGTTCACCTCAGTTTTTAACGTCTCTTTTTTCATCTATTTGTACCAAAATATTTTTTTCTTATTTTAGACATAAATTGTGATTAAATCTTCCTCTTAGTAAATGTTTGTATCTCTTATAGTTTTTTTCGTAATGAGTTGTAAACGTCAACATTTGCACTTTACGGTTTTATGCACGCCACTAAAACCGACATACCAAAACGATAAAAATCACGCTTTATAGCAGTGTTGTAGGCTATGATTTGACATATATGAAACAAAAAATAAATATATTTTTGTATTTAATAAAAAATTGCTGAATTTTGAAATGAAAATTATAAAATTTCAACAATTATTTAAAAATACAAAATTATATATTTTTGTTGACTTTATATGTGTTCAAATCACAGCCTGCAACATTGTTGTACACTGAATTTTTTTCGGTTTGGTATGTCAGTTGGTTTTAGTGGCGTGCATAAAACCGTAAAGTGCAAATTTTGACATTTACGACTCATTACGCAAAAACTATAAGAGATACAAACATTTCCTAAGATGAAGATTTAGTCACAATTTATGTCTAAAATAAGAAAAAAATACATATATATATCTTATACAAATATAAAAATAATCAAAGACGTTGGAAACTGAGGTGAAACGCCCCCTTGAGGGGGAGTGTTAGACAATTTTATTGTATTTTCAGTTTCTGAACCATAACATTTATTCAAATGGATTTATCAAACAAAGAATAGGATATATTCTCCGTAAACTGTTTGACATAAATAATAATGGAATATTTTATTAACCTATAATTCTCTTGCAATGATTCTGCATGACAAATTAAGGAAGTATGCCATTATTATCTATGTTAAGCTGTTTACCAAGAATATACCCTATGCTTTGCCGAAGAGAAATTTTTATAATACAATTTGAATAAATGTTATGGCTCAAAAACTGAAAATACGATAAAATTGTCTAACACTCACCCTTAAGTCACCCCAACCAACAATTTTCATGTGGGCCGGGCCTAAAATATATATTTCCTGAAGTCCAGAATATTCCACTTCGTGTTGACACAGCAATTTGTCAGTTATTGCCATTTCATACTCTGAAGAACTAGCTGGGCGTAATTACAGATTGTAACCGAAGAACGTTTAGAAAAATAACCGAAGTAACACATGTGTAATCTTAATAGAATGTAATTATCAGTGCGTTGTTTTGTTTAATGTCTGGAGACCGACCATCTCATAGAGAAGGTTTTCGGAATGCTAATTCTCGTCTACGGTGCAAGGTAACTGGCGTTTCTCTAAGTACCTGTCGGAAACACTGTAATTACGTTCCGCATCGCAGCCCAGGCGATGCTGGGATTCGAGACACTTTAGCTGCTGCGAATGTACAACACGCGCATTTATCTGTCGAACGAGGCCTGCGCCAGTCGATTAAGGCGGGAAATTTGTTGTAATCTTAGAATAATAATTTTAATTCCGGTCTAACACTTCCGACTTATTTTGTACATTTAGCTACGCAAACGTATAAAATATGATTTTTTGAGTGGAAGTGTAAATTCAGTATGATTGATTACTTTTTTTTAAAGTTCATTGGGGCTTTCAGCAACCTCCTTAAATTGGCATTTTTTAAATTTCAAATACAATTAATAAAATTAGTACGGTTTTTTACACATATCTTGATGTAGCCTATGACACTGTTTTCCAGTTTGAATCATTTCATTCCTGTAAGTCCTTTCTAGCATAAAACCGTTTTATGCACATTTGGACTTTGACATGCTACTATATAAAAACTAAAAAAATATCAGTAGTGTAAAATATAGTCACATTGTTTGTCTACAAAACTAACCATATCTGGTATAAGTATAAACATTACTAAACAATTAAAATTTCTGCTCAACCCCCCTCCCCCTTATTTTTAACCAAATTAAATAAAGGATTCTAATAATGTTTTGCATATACTATATCGACAAAGTAATTCTAAACGCCCTGTAGTATACGTAATTACTAAAGACATGCAAAATTCGCGTTATTTTCTGACAGCTGAATAGAGTCTTTAGTGACTATAGGCTCGTTCGACGTCTCCCGCTGGCCGATATTGTCGTGACTTGCCGCGGAGAATGCTTACACGATAGAGAGGCCAATCAATCCCTGTAAAGATGTAACATACGTAAATTACAGCACATAAGAGTTCGTTGCCAATTGAATCGCAGATTATGCTCTGTTATGTATAGTAAAGTGAAGTTTAGTCTGATAACGCGAATTTTGTATGTCTCTAGTAATTACAAAAATTCAATGTTACAGCAAAAATTGAATATAGCTAAGATCGCTGCGGATTTAAAGGGTTATCGATTCGGCGAATCGATACTCGCTGCGTATCGTCGTACGTATCGCGCTCCAACATCGCGGCCGGGCGTGAGAGCGGCGTTCCTGGGAAGCTGAGCGTGTGTATGTGTTGAGGAGGGACAGGAAGATGATGGCTGCAGGTGGAGGTGGAAGTGTGGAGGGATAGAGGGGCAAGGGGAGAAGGAGGGCTAATCACCGACCCCTGTAATTTGTACGTGGGAGAAACTGACAGGCCGGTAACGGGGTACGAGCGCGTCCAACCCCTCCTCTGGTACCGGCGGGAAAACAACGCGGGATCACGACTTCTTCAGGGCCAATTACAGCCGGCGGCTGGGGCGGTGTGCTGGCGGCCAGAGGATGGCCTAGGGCACTGGCTCAAGTCCCTAGGCCTGCCCGCGCCACCCACGCAGCGCTGCGCGGCCAACTTCAGCTGCGAAGTATGGCTGTGCTCGTTCCATTTGTTAAGGGTGTTCAAGTGCGATAAAATCATCATTTTGTATTTATATGAAGTATTGTTACTTTTGTAGACGATACTTGCGAGTACACTGTACTGTTACGAAACAATTTTAGCTCTCATAGTTTTCTCATAACGGAGTGTCAAAACTTGCTTGTTACACTGCCTTGCAAATAGTGAAAACCAACTAACCTAGTTAACAAAATAATTCACTGTGAACTTACATTCCATGAGCTATACAATAAAACATAAAAAAAAACCACAACATAATATTTTTAATTAAAAAAAATCGCAAAAGTCCAGAAAAAAGTTGCAAATTCAGCAATTTTTTTAAACACGCAAACAGTTCGCGAGATTTCTTCCAAAGTTTAAGAACGTATCCCATAGTATGTTATTTCAATGTGAATTATTTCACGTATGTGAGACAATTGGTTTTCAGTATTTCAATGGCAGCAGAACACGCAAATTTCGACTTTGACGCACTGTTATGAGAAAACTACGCCAGCTAAAATTGTTTCGCAAGAGGAAACTGGACTCACAAATATCGCCTACAAAACTTACACTACTTCATATAGATATAAAATTGTGACTTTATCACACTTGAACAGCTCTGTGCGCGGAGAGAGAAACTCGGGCCCTGCACATCTGCAGCTGTAATCCATGGTTATTGGCAGAGTGTCTTTGAGTAGAGGTGTCACCTATTTGACAGTAAAAAAAACGACCAACACTAATACATAGCCCGATGTGTAAACAAAGACCAAGTCAATGCCACTGCTTACGCCAATCCCTTTGACGTTGGGAGGTGAACCGACAGTGAATGACCAATGCTTCCAACACATAGTCAACATTCCAAGATCAGCCAAGCACAAGTTACACGTTGGTTAGTTCCTTCCAAGGTTGAGCGGTTAGCCAATGTGTAAATCCTGCCATAAGAACTTTTTTAACGAATATTTTACGTTCAGCTGTAAAATGTATTCTATCCCGTAACACAGGCACACAAATACACGGACTCGCGGAGCTAATAACGCCATAGGATGTGTTCGGATGAGTATAGGCCAGTGAATTCTACCCTATCTCCAAACAACCACGAATAACTCGCACGGCTCCACATTTCGGCAACTTCCCCGAGTTATAAAGAGCTGTTGTAAAGACAAATAACTTGTGTACAAATCTGATATGCGTATTTTTGTAATGCCGCTTTTTTAAATATTATAGTGTATTGAGATTTTTTTATGATTTGTCCTAAATATTGTGTATGAAAATAAGTAAAATTTTCCCAGTAATTGTTGACTAGGTTTCTTGTGACACTTTAAATGTCAGCTGACCACCCTATACAAAGCTCAGGTACTATTTATTCATACATGACGCATATAGATAGACGCTCTTCATATTTCAAAGATGCCTGGTGTGCTATCCACTTAAATAGCTGAAATAAAGCTATCTGATTTCCTTGACACTGTCTTTATGGTCTCATTATTTCCTGTGGGGAAATTATACAAATTTATGAAATCTTACCGTGTTTCCTACAGAACAAAAACGTTTTTTTAAACACTTTTATTTGCTCGATATGAGCTAGTTCGAGCTACAATTTAATAACATCGAAATCAAAAATTTATTTTATTTTCGCTTGGAAGCTAAATTAAATGACTTCTCTCTTTATCACGCCAGGTTAAGGCTTTAAGGCACGACAAGGGCAATCCGTCAAACTAGGTTAAAATTTGTAGATTTTCTTGGACGGTTGTTAGACTCCTGTTCCACTGCGAGTCCAAGGGCAAGCAATGTAACATACTATGCGCTCGAAGATTGTTGTGCCGATAATCGGTTTCTCCCTCAAGCTGCTACGTGGAGGTGTAGTGCAGACAGTCTGGCCAACAAACGCAGAATTTCATTACGTGTCTGAGTTGAACTGAATACATCGTTTTCATGTACAACGTCGCAGAAAAAGTTGGCGATATTCAAAAGAAAATATACGTCTACGTGTATTTTTATGCACTGGTGCTAGTTTCGTAAATTATTATTCTATAATTTTTTTGTTAGTGACATGACAGTAGTTACATTATACCTTTAATGAAAGTTGCATAAGTTAGATCATTACTTTAAAGAGTTCAGATAATGAATAAGTACATGAAGATAAAGATCTAATATTTGCGGACAATTAGCAAGTTCGATTAAATCTTTCGCGTTAGAAATGAACGAGATAAGAAAATGAAGCTATACACACTAATTTATAGTATTTTTCTGTCATTATATGTACAATGTATTATATTTAAAAAAGTACAAGTTTTTTTTAATGAAACATTAGATAAGCTTCATTGTGTTTAGTTTAATGTATTTGTACATTTGTTGGTAAAATCACACGAATCTTAATTAGTATACAGGTGTATCGTGAAATGCATTTGCAAAATAATTCGAACTTAGTGTTTTATCAATAATTTTTGAATGAGTTGCTGTACTGTTTTAACATTTTGAACTACGTACAACATTCATTACACCGAAGGTGCTCTGATTTGCATAACTACGAAACGTATTTTCACTGTCTAGGATGTATACGTTTTATTATCTATTTCATTCAACAATCTGCAAACAAATGGTTTCAAGAATTTGTCTGAATATGTCATTGTTAAAAATGAGATATTTTGAAGTAAAAGTTCCCTCCCTCCCTCTATTTTACTCTAAACTGATCCGAATGCATATTGTCACTGGTTTAGCACACACAAATATTTTTCTCATTTGCAGTATGGCTAACGAATGTTGTAAAGATATTTTCAGTGATTTCCTTTTCGGCCTTGAATGAATATTTAAAAAATCCTTTTAAATGCTACAAAAATGATGCACCTATATTAAAAATTAATGTGTTAAACTCAAACAGATCTTTAATACTTAACCTATATATTGTGGTACAGTAAATTTTTTAATGGTTTTTAGTAGAGAGCTATGATTGCTTTATTAAAATTTTGGTAATTATGCATTTAAGAGGTCATTTGGAAATAGGAACTTTAGAGACCTATAGAATATACGGCAAAATAATGTCCATACCTTCCTTAGAAACACACTAAAGGCGCGATGTCATCACATTACGGGAAACATTTTTTTCGGGGCCTGAAGTTACCGTTTCGAACGTCAACTAGCCAGTGTAAATACTAAAAATAAAAAAATAAAAAAAGTGTATAGGCAGTAGCTAGGTTTCGTTAGAATCAATATTCAACAACGCATGCACTCACATACTGCTCTGCAAACCTTTGTGTGTGCGCGGAAAATATGTGAACTACAGTTGTCTCCCTCACTGACACACTAACTTGTCACTGATACTTCGGAAACTGGTAACATTATGCGTCTTATGTAATTTTAAGTACATATTAATGAAGGTAATTTATACTGTTTCGTTTCGCTCAAAAGCTTTGTATTTTTGCTTTTATCACACAATTTCTCTCGTAGTTAGTTTCCTACGCACTAGACCGGAACTTGCGTATCCTATGTTAGATAGGTCATTAAGTTCAATTGCAACATTTAAATTATGTAATTGGCTATCGTTTTCAAGTATAGAACTACTTTAAAAATCGTGTTTTACCCCCAAATTTCCCTGAGATTCATGGCCCTCCCAATAGGGTGTAACATATGTACCAGTAGGAATATAGAAAAACTATTTCCACCATTGTATTCAGTGAATCTGAATGTCTGCTTGAAGAAAATGTAAAAGCTCAGTTTTTCAAAAGGTTTCCTGAAGAGTGACATAAAATATCTCCTCTACATAACAATAGCCCAACAAGAAGCCCTATGAAACATTAATATAATGTTAACTGTGCCTTAATTCTTGTCTTTTGTACTTCTTTTATTTACTTAAGATCATTTTTAAAATACATATTATTCTTTAAAACACGTGTAATGTAAAATATGCATAGTTTTTTTTTATTGCGGGATTGTACGTCCCCATATTTGAAACTGAACATTATAAATATATAACAAATCAAAGAAAATTACGCTATTGCAGCAACATACAAATTTGCTGATACCGAGGCTGTGTTCTGGAAGGTTGGGGCTGTGTCCTAAGTGCTTACCAAAATGAAGTCCAGACTGTTAGAAAAAGTTGATATTTTTAATTGCGAAAGTAACAGTTTTATGCATTTACAAGGACGACAGTGTATTTTCGGTTTCTGGAATTGGGATTTGCATGAGTAAGGTGCGGTTATGCTAGCTATTAGTCTAATGATTTCATTTATAAATGCTTTCTTACTAGTGTATTGAAGAATAAACACCGAGCAATTTTTATTATTTTTTATTTTATAACTTATACGCAATTTCAATAGAAGCATCTTCAAAATATCGTTCTAAACATAATCTTGTAATGAACCAATTGTTAGTCTATCAGCTGAGTGCAAGAATGTCTTCAATCGTGCGGTAAAGACGAGTGAGGTGTCATTTTATTCAGTATTTTATGTAGATTACGCATGTGTTTACCCGGAAATCTAAATCAGTAGCTTCCATATAGCTTTTAAAGAAAAAGAAAAAATATACAGAAATTTCGTTTTATGGGTTAGAATATTCGTAACATACACAAAAAAAACTTAATAAAATGACACCTCACTCGTCTTTACCGCAGGACTTAAGCATTCTCGTGAGAATCGGGCTCTAGCTGATAGATCCGGCCCTGAAGATAATCCCTGTCAGTTTTGGTAACATGAGTTGTCACTTATTATCCTCTCATAATTGCTCCGCGTTCACTCAAGGTACTAGGGATAGAAGCAACATATCTCCACAAGTAGATGTCCTGTTTTCGTCGGGTAAAAAATTGAAATTATTTAATTTAAATTACTGTTTTTACAGGATCATAATTATTCCAGAAATGTTCCGAATGCAACATACTATAGAGCATGGTAAGGTAAAAAGTCTAAGACATGGTTTAACATGTTATTCAGGTTACATTACTCTACTACAATTAACTAAATAATTTTAAAAAAGGCTTATTTTCCAGACTTTTTTCTTAAAAAAGTTAAAAGATTTTACACATTTCAAATGTCTTAGACAATTATACGACATTAAGAAACCTACTTCCGAAAACGATATACTTTTAACTTAATTCGTTCTCTAAAATTTTATCAATAATGGTACACATGTTTCCCACTGTTTTACATACCGCACCGAGCACCCTTAAGGGCGCTGTCTACCGCAATTTTCATCACCAATTTTTTATTTTTTTATTTGTACCAGATATTTTTTTTCTTATTTTAGACACAAAATGTGACTAAATTTGGCTCTTATGAAATTTTTTTATCTCTCATAGTTTTCGCGTAATGGCTTGTTAAAGTCATATTTTGCATGTTTCCGTTTTAACGACTATACTAAAACCAACTGATATACCAAACTCAAAAAAATCACAGTGGATAAAGACATTGCAGGCTACAATGACATGCTCATAAAATTAAAGAATAAAAATTATTTGAATTTAAAAAAAAAATTCTGAAACTGAAAATAATAGTTTTAAAAATTCAATAATTTTTTTTAAATACAAATAATTTTTATTCTTTAGTTTTATAAGCATTTCATTGTAGCCTGCAATGTCTTTATCCACTGAGATTTTTTTGAGTTTGGGATATCTGTTGGTTTTAGTGTAGTCGTTAAAACGGAAATATGCAAAATATGACTTTAGCAAGCCATTACGCGAAAACTATGAGAGACAAAAAAATTTTATAAGAGCCAAATTTAGTCACATTTTGTGTTAAAATAAGAAAAAAATATCTGGTACTAATACAAAATAAAATATTGGTGACGAAAATTGCGGTAGACCGCGCCCTTAAATGTAATTTGCCTACGATTTTGTATTTTATTAGGTATGTTAGCGATTGCAGCACAGCTAGTGGTAGAATATTTCCCTGTGTCAAACTCTCCCATAAGAAAACACATGTTCTTTCTAACCTGCAGTAGAATTAACCTTTACCTCTGGACCAGCGCGTTACGTTTCCGTCCGCCTGGTCTGCACAATCCTGTGTAGCCATCCGCCGCACTCGTTTGTTCCTGAAGGACTTTGGCGAGGGGGAAAAAAGGGAGGGGGGCAACCCACCCTCACACTCCTCTGCAAGCCAACCTCAGGGCGCGCGGTCGGTCTTCTCCAAGCACACTTATGTGGCGGGCAACGTGATATGGTCTGGCTTCGATCTATAATGATTAATCATAACACTTACGATGACGTCGTTTCTTCTGTAAATGCCTAGGGACCACACTACTTAACGTTACTCACGATTTTACTCGTGGCGTTATTGGTTGACGGTGCCTCTTAGCATAGAGCCATCCCGGCGCCCGGCTCCCATGGGCGTGGGGAGAGATCACGCTCTGCCACGCAATGGACTTTGGCTAACAGTAAGTTGGAACCGCCGAACCCTTAAACGGAACACTAACCTGCGCCTCCATCCACGTTCCAAATGAGTAACAGTAGCTAGCGAGAGAGCCTAGGGCCACCCCTCCCAGGTTCTCGCCCACAATCCTGTCCCCCGACTGAGATCCTCAGCTCAGCCGCCTCTTGGTTTAGAGTTAGGGCCTATCTAACCCCGAACAGATTGTCCAGGTCTGCTACCGAGCACTTTTGCAGCCTACTCATCGACCTTTCTCAGAGGAAGGGTCCTCTCCAGATCTGCCAAGCATCCGGGCAACCACCACCACCACTACAAGAGGCACGAGAGAAACTCATCGTGGAGCTATCTGGTCACCCGTAGTACTACTTATTTTCATGGCATAGTGGGTTTTCCAGCCTGATCGTCTGGGTACTGCAAGTACGCATAGGGTGCTCCTTTTGGCAGAGCACCCACGGGGGAGGGGGGAATCCCTACCCTTACAACCGCACGACTCGGTCGTGCGTCATGTTTCCCCAGACCGCATTAGGTTCGTCCATTACCCATCGTCTCCCACGTAGAGACCTGGGCATTTGGGCCCCAACAGCCTGAGCGCTAGGTAGTCTAACGCCCCACCTAGTGGTTTCTCCTTGTTGCCATCTATCGGAGAATCCATTAAGGCAGATACCCCTTTCCCAGCTCTGAGGAACTGGTATGCATAGGGCCCGCACGCCAGAGCCTGCATTGGCTCTAAGATCCAGTGGTGACACGAGGAGGCTGCAAGTTGACTTGGATGAGAGAGGTTTTTGTGCTGAGGGGTCACAGAAGCATAAAGCTAGCACCAGAGGCCGAGAAACCCATCCCGGTGTAGTGCCTACCAATACTCACGAGCCCCGGAGCAACATCAACACTCTTGATAGTGTGTTCATGGTTACTCCCTTCGGATACTAGAGCGCGGCACCGCTCCGACACCTCAAGCAGGGAGATACACTATTCACACTCGGATTACTCCAAGACGAGAACACACCTTAACCACCGCCTAGGGACCACAGCAGGAACAGTGGCTTAAGCATTCGCCTCCCACGATGGAGTTTCCAGTTCAGTTCCAGACTAAGTCGGACCGGATTTGTGCATAGGTCATAGTGAATATCATCGGACAATGCTGTTGATCAGCGGTTTTTCTTTTTTTTTAGGTGGGGGTGGGGCGGATATTCCGTTTCTCCTATTCCGTCATTTCTGTATTGCTCTATACTCACCAGCACTGAATACCTCGTTGTTAAGGCTGCTGCATAAACAAACGCATATTCGGTGTTCGATGTCTGTAAGTGCGGTAGCGTTAAAGGGCCCGCCTCGTTGTCATAAAATCACACTGCAGCGTGTTTGAAGAAAACGTTTTACGCCGAAACTAATACATGTGTGTTCACGCCGTTTGTCTACGAAAAGAACACACGCTTCAAACGATTGCCCTTTAGTACTTTCAAGACAACACACGTATTAGAAATCCCCTTTTAGGGCACGTCAAAATGGGTTAAAACGGGGTTTTCAGGCTGCTATAGCGGAAAATATACTAGCCGGATACATGTGAAACCACTTAAGGGTAGTGCATTGGGCTTTAGTAAAGTGATTTCGTAAATAAAACAATAGAGTCACCACTTAAAGTCCAATAGGAAATTTGTTTTTTCCCGAAGACTGGACGCCTTAAGCGTAGAGGCGACGAACCGTTGTAAGGCCCATACGACGTCGCCCTTAGCTCCATACCTCACTCACACAAACACATGTGCCACGAGGCGGGCCCCGTAAGGACGACATTTCACGCGCATCGCTCCTCTCCGTAGCCTCTAGGCGCAAGTCGTTGACCTGGCGTGCAGTCTTCTCACCGACAACTCGGCTCTATGAGACATTCATTGGCGGCCATTTTATTTCTTAACGTAATATTAAATATTTAAGTGTATTGCACAAGCCTGTACCTCTTAAATATTCTGCGCAAAGCTTTCCACACAAAAAAAAAACGTAAAATAAACATTTCCGCAGTTTTTGGCAACGTAAAAATAAATATATTAGAGACTTGAGGAGGGTCTGAAATGGTAACGTTCTTTGAATTCTATTCCTAGCCAGATATAACCTACTCTCTCTCGAGTAGTTTTCGAAAAATCTTGTATCTGCCGAATCTCTGAACATCGCTCGGCTTCCACCGTAATTACTGCGCTAAATTCACTTCACTTTTTCTGTGACCGCCGCAAACGTTGACAATTACAAGAAAAAAAATCTTCTTTTCCTGGCCTTATTGCGTGAGATTATGGTTCTATAGCTTTCGATAATGTGTGCGATGTGCAAGCAACATTTTTTAGTCGGCCGAAGGTAATAGGACTCTGGCATCATTAATCTTTGTTGTTCCTGATGTCGCATACGAACAGACCCTCGATAGCGAGACACTGATGAAGGAAGAGTAAAGAAGGGCAGCAGGGAGTGATGGATGAAATATTGTGTCGTGGATCAGGGTCTAGCTACCGGAATGTCGAGTGTTTCTCTCTCTCTCTCTCTCTCTCTTATATATATATATATATATATATATATATATATATATATATATATATATATAAGAAAGTCGTGTTAGTTACACTATTTATAACTCAAGAACGGCTGAAATGATTTGGCTGAAAATTGGTGGGGAGGTAGCTTAGAACCAGGAGAAGGACATAGGATACTTTTTATCCCGTTCGACCGCGTTCCCGTGTGACGTCAAAGAGAATACAAGTTACTATAAAATGTGGTATAACAAAAACGCATATGACATAGAATAACAAAACGCAAATGACAACTAAACATAATTTTGTCTATGGTTAAGTAATAATCAGTAATTTGTATTCTCTTTGAATCATCATTGACAATGCCGCGACCAAGACGATTGAATCTTTCCCGACAAAGCATGTTCACGGGTAGGAAGACCATCTGTGTTGTTTGTTCTTGCGCCTGATAATAAAACAAATGAAGAGTGCAACATATGCACCAAAATACATGAAAAATAAAGAATCATTAAAATACTTAATCCAAAATCTGCTTACTTATTGCCTCTAAGGCGGAACAGAGTTCGCAGGGCCAGCTAATATATACTGTAACATATAAAGTGCGGAGAGTATTATACGTAACTTCACCTCTCTCACTCATACACCAGACATGAGCTTATTGGGCTCGCAATACTATAACGAGAAATGTCAGTCCTTGCCCAGTCTACAAAATTATAATAGTTCTAAGAAACAAAGCAGCACATGGAAGTTTACTTTCAGGAACTTTATATTGTTTAAATTTCATACAGTAGTCAACAGTTCCTATTAGTAAGAGCTTCCATGAACCTGCCAGGAAACAAACTACGATAGAAAGCAGGGTAAATTAATTTACAATAGAATAAGGTGTGAAGGATGAAGGTGACCAGAGTTAATTACGTTGCCGCCTGACTGCGTGT